>JAQGBY010000982.1:0-34156 GCA_034698785.1 Mycogona germanica
GGACTCATCTTCGATTTATGGTCGCCTCAGAGTCCCCAATATCAGCATCTGAGAATCCACGAAAAAGGCTCAATGATCATCTGTTTCAGATATTAACAATTTTTTAAGAGCGCTTAAAGCACTTAAAAATCGCTTAATTACAATTAAAAGCACTTCTAAAAGAGCTTAAAAAAGGGCCTAAAAAAACTTCGATATTACCCAAAATCAACGAATCACTGTGTTCCCGTCCTTGAGACGGGCTTACCCGCTTGTTTAAAATAATTGATCACCTACAGATTATAAGCTACTGGCTTAGTATGATTAAACTTATAGATACACATAAAGCATTTTTAAGGATCACTGCAATTTGATTTTATGATCCTCTTCTTTCTACGGAATTGTTCGATTTGTGTAATTTTGTAAATGTTTTACTTTGACGTTTGCCTGTCATCTCGTAAAATAGCTAACCAGAGAGATTAGGAGAGCAAATCTGAAACAAGACTGATCTAGAGGTTGAATAAATCATTTCGAGAGATGATGATTTGTTATTGGAACTAGAGCGAGTGTAATTAGAAACCCAACGCAGAGCCAGTGTGCAAACCAGTGTGCGTTCTAGCACTAGACCTCGTTGAACCGGAACATGATGGTGGGTGTTGGTGGTGCTAGACACGAGGCATATATTGAAAGAGGGACACGAAATGTGGCCTCGCCTACACGATACTTTAAAAATGTATAAATTTACTATAGGCCGACCAGAAAAAGGCGAACCCAGAATGAGAGAGATAGAGAGGAGTGAGTGGCGACGTCCGCGTAATGAAATTCCTATGTAAATATGCAAATGAGTATTGCAATTTTGGGTGACATTTCTAGTAGTTTCCGTCGACGATGACAATTCGAGGGGAGAGCTGCAAATTACAGAATGGATATATAGCGATGGGCGTGGGCGACGCCATTGTGGGGGAAGGCCCGTCTTAATATCCTCCTAAGATCCCCCAACCATAATCTAAACCAAATCATTCATCAAAAAGTACTCAATTGTGAAGTTACTGGATGCAACTATTTTTTCTTCATAGCGGATTCGTCATAATAAAAAAAATGTTACCGTTTCAGTTCAGAAAATCGAATGACTATGTGCTTCGATCGGCCAGTGGGCAAAGATGTCGTTATATGAATTGCGATAGTCAGTAGACTAAATGTGTTGGTCATGAAAAAAAAATCTATCGTGCCTCTCTCTATGTTTGGGGGCTATATTTCCTTGGCTGGAACAGCGATACGTTATCCGTCCAAGATATTTAAACATTTGACCACGAATATATCCACGGACCAGTGAAACTTATCTAGAACATTAGGTGATGGTTTTCTTGTCGTCGAGTGAGGTTCTCTGGATCGGGGAGGATACTCCGCAGCAGTAGTGGAACAGATAAGACGCAACTAGGCAAAGTGCATTATGGGACACGCACATTGTTATTATAGCAGGCAGAAACTAATAATAAAGAAATTATATTGAACTTCGCCACCACCGCCTCTCATTTCCACAGATGCAATCCTCAAGTCACCCCCCTATCTTGCCCCCATTGTTGAGCATCCTATCTCCCGCCTCAACAAACCAAGTAGAAATAAATTGTGAGTGAGGGGAGTGGCTTGAAAATGGAAATATATGGGAATAATAGAGACTCGCTGTTGCCGAGTGGAATAGAGAAGATGGGTGGAGTTGGAGAGAGAGGATGGAGGGAGAGGGTGTGGATAACCTATGTGTTTGCCAAATAAATGCCCAGACAGCAAATTTTTATTAAAAGAAAATGGTGGCTGTGACGTGGACCCCCGTTCTCAGTTGACGCGTGGTGAGACATTTGCATGTCGTTTAGAGTCAAGACACGCCATAAGCTATAGGCAATCTCAAAGCAACCATAAAGTCTGTGTTAGAGGACAACGACCTTTGAATATGAAAAGCATTGAAAATGACCTTTGCGTGTGGATCTCGTAAAAACCCATTCGCGCCAACGAATGAATAAGAATCTTGTGCAGATGCAATTATTTATTGCAAGATGTATGAAATAATAATTAAATCGCGTCTAGGAATATAAAAGTAGATACATGTAGTTGAAAGGCAAAAATAAGCGTCCATTTAAATAGCCGTTGATGAAAAATACTTCGATTTTCCGTCATTGTGCTTCTTTATTGTTGCGCTACCTATTGCGCGTCCTTAAGGTATTTGCTAACGATGTCCACCAGCGGTTCCGCCAAGGAAACGATCCCATAACTTTGACTAGCCTAGGCTTGCTACCTGCACCTGTGTGTTATCCCTTTATCCCCTTGATGTATGTAAAGTACATGTAACCTGCATGCAAACTATTGGATGATTCCTGACTGCAAATGGCAGCACGGTATCGAGTGTGTACCGTTTTGAATTTAGTCGAGCGAATGTCCTCACATATATGAAGTTTTGTTAATTTGCTTTTCCGATATACTTCGGAAAAGAAAACAATAAAGATAAATGTTAATGTGCGTGCGTTTGTGTGTGTGTAAACGCGTGCGGTCCTTCTCTATCACAAACGATATTTCTAAAATTCAAACAATGCGGCGACCATTATGAGTACGTGCATGGACTGATTCGATTGCGGCGTTGCTCTGTCCAACCGAGCAAACGCGAACGACGGAAGTAACCGGTGCGAACATTGATAATGCTAGACAGTCACAGATCTCTCCTATATGGTTGGGCCAGAAATATGTAAATGACTCATTTGAATTTACCTTATTATCTACACCAAAGTAATTTAAATATAATATAACTTTTAAAAGCCGTCTTTGTTCAAAGGCGATACATGTGGTATCTGGTTATGAATACAAATCAATACAAACAATACAAAAATTCATGAACAACAACACATGTTCCCTAAAATGAATTGTAGAGACTTGGTAGAAGCCTCTGCAGAGATGCCTATCATCGGTGTAATTGAAAGTTTACGAGTAAAGAAAACACTCAACAGAAATGTGCTCATAAAAAATCGCCCAATGGGAACGATGTTGATGGTTCCCTGTTTAGCATCTTGTGACGATATAAAATCACACAAGAAAGTAAACTTAAAAACGAATCTTGGTTTGTTTTTGCGCTATGGTATACCAGATATTTGGAGATAAATTACTGCTGCTGACTTAACATTTTATATATAAAATCAAACCAAATAAATACTTGAGAGTATGAGGGAATTTTGAAGCGTCCTTTAAGGGTAGATAACTCCGTGCACATATATTTTATAAAACAATTTCTTGCAATCGTTTAAATCTGGTTTGGTACTCCTACCTGATATGTGGTTATGCTTTGTGCGTGAAAACAAACATCGTTTTGTGTAGTTCTCCATGAGATAGATAATATAGTTTGAAAATCCATTTACGTTGTACCATTTTGTGAAGATCTGCGTGGTGAGCAGCTTCGGTTTCAGCAGTTTGCCTTTGTTCCAAACTGTGTTGTCGATCTCTACAGTGAACCACAGTGCTCGTAGCGGCGAGGACGACAAACGGAATCATAGTTCTTGCAAATGGATGGTCATACAACCATCCACAAAGATTAGGAATAGAACGAACGCTAATTGATGTGAACTTCCCCAGAATTACCCATCTCTTCTGTATACAGGGTGACAGCAATACTATGTAATTGCTGATCACGTAGAGAACATTTTCGAATATTATGGTTGGAGACCGAATATTACTAGCCCTTTAAGAACTCAATGACACTTAGTTTGAACTGAATTTTGTCGTATTAGTGGTCGCCACCACATCGCACAAACGCGCCACTGCATGATAGGTTTCTTCGAAACTTATCAAATCAATGTAGTCTGAAGTGAAACGAGCGCACAATATTTGCGATAAAACAAACTATGCAAACGAATTGTTTTTACTGCCCGTGTTTTATCTAAATGCGAAGGAACGCAGCCATCGTCAGAAGTAAATGAAATTCTGAATTATCAACTTGGTGTGTACTTCCCCATACTCGTACATGTACATCTAGGCGTGTGTTGCAGTAGCCAAACGACGACGACGACGACTTTCTCCAGCTCGACATTTCGATGGCGACACAACTAACCTTTCCGTGTGTGCCTGGGTGTGTTTACAGAGAGCGACGCCATAGATTGGCGAATTATCATTTCTGTTTGCAATGGCTCGGAAGTAAGCACCTCGGTCGCCGCGCTGGAAAACTCGCTTTTCTCTCAACTCTGATGGCTGTATCGTCACTCCGGACGGCGAATGACGACGCCATTTTGGACGTGCTCACACTTGCTCGTCTGCAGTGGATCAGACCAGGGCGAATAAACATTTGATACGATAGAACACAGTTTAAAATAATGAAAATGGTGGGTTTCCTACAAAATACTAATCAATTATATTTGGATATCTTCATTGCATCAAATATAGTTCTGTTCTGTGTAAAATTACAGTATCCGTTTTTCCTGAAACATCCCAATTCAATTGTCGTAATGCATGTAAAAAAATCCAAATCGAAAAGCACATTAAGAATACAATAACAGAAAGAAATCGTCAGATGGGCTTCGAACGACGTGGTTCATTGCTCGCTAAAGCCATTCATAGTCCAAGCCCGAGCTGGGGCATCTCAACTTAAATGATGTATGTATTTATGGGAAGAGGAGCGTGGTTTTTTTGGGAGGAAAGAAATGTGGAGCTGATATGGAGCGCTCTGTGTGTCGTCGTGACTGAGGTCATGTATATTTTTGCTGAAGAAGGATGTTGGGAAGGATATAGGGGGGGGGGGTCTTCCAAATTATCAATCGTCGAATTCAATGATACCACCGTCTTTGGTACACAATACTTGCAAACATAAACTCCATGCCCAACCATCAGGAATCTCCTTCTTCACTCCCTTCTCCTCAACCTCTACTCCTGCCAAAACACCCGATATGCATAAGATCTAGTTTACTTCAAATTATTGCCACTTTATCAAAGTTACTCTACAATCATGAACTAATAACATTGCATTTTTAAAATGATTATGAATTTTGAAAAACATAAAATATTATAATATTGTAATACATTTTAGATTTCCAATTGTGGATGATAAAAACACAACTGTATACAACTGATGTTAACATTTTAAAGGGTACTTAGATAGAAATAAATAATGTATTGTTGAAGATTTTGTGTAATTTAAAATTTAGATTAGATGATCGTCGCGCTATGGCATAATGGTGAATTCCGTAGGTGAGGGGAGGGGATGCTAATGAGGCTTTGGGCAGGCTGGCCATTCGCGGGCAGCCTGTTGGCGGGATTTGAAACTGGAGAGGGGCATATGATCTAGCAGTAATGCTGTTAGTTTTATAACTGTTTTTAAACTTTATATTATCATCACGAAGGGAAGTGTTATTATTAAACGGAATTGAATCCGCGATACGTGTACAGAGACACCTCTGACAAGATTGTCATTAAATATGTTTGAAACACGCAAATGAAGACTGATTTAGTCATCGAATATTAGATAGTCTTATTCGCGGTGCAACTGACTATGCCCGGCCCACTGAACGCGGTTGCCGTGTTTTCTCAGCAATTCTGATGTGTACACACACACACATATTGAAACATGTATCTCTCGATGCGTTTATGTAGGTTTCGTTCGAGTGGAGCCCAACGAGAGAGATAGGCAGGGGGAACATGATGGAGAATGGGTTGGACTACGCACACAGAGGGGCAACCCACGAACCGAACGGACAAGTCTGCGGACAGGAGCGGTCCCAATGGTATAACGAACCAGCAACATTCTAGCTTTTTTAATATTGGCGTCAGCCGAGCGAAAGAAGATTTCCTATTTGGTAGGCCATTTTTCTCTATATACACCAATCCTTCATGTACAGTTATGTATTCTCCTGAGACCCAACCTGAAACGGGAAGAATTTTCAGGAATGATTTCTCTTCTAGATTTCATGTAACTACGGCCATGAAAAGGAAGAAACAAAAAAAATAGTATTCAAACAATAAAGTGTCCTGTTCTAAAATACGTCTGTCAATGGGCGATTACACTCACGACGCTCAACTCTCATTGAACGATCACGTGGGCTCAGGTGGATATCCCCTTACACATACAAGACTATATCTAGTGTATGTACACCAAATAAATTACGAAAACTGTTTATCAGGCTAAAAGCAATATTGACCGTCATACACGAGGCAGCCGACAGCCGAACTTCGTCTCCATATCGCGTCCCAAAAGTGATTCGCGATCTGGTTCTCTATCAATGACCGTCTAAGAAGTCTGTATACAAATGAGATATAAGGAAAGGACACGCGTACGGATAGAGGGATGGATGTGGGGAAGGAGGACAGCTGATGTCCTCCTCCTAACGGTCGTAATGGATGGCCGTTGGATATACGGTGTATGATGGTCGCAAATCAGCGACGCGATTTATTTCGACAACTCCAAGAAAAACATCGGATGGTGGTTGTATCACGCAATTGGCTTGAATGAGGGAGTAGAAGGAAGAACGAATCAAAGACGGGACATACTGTAAAAAATATTGGCGTGTGACAGTTTTATGGAAAATGTCACATATCAATGAAAGTCTGGTTACTAAAAACAAACAAAACTAACAAAAGGTATAGCACACTTTTTTAAAGAAAGAGAATAGGTTATAAGAAGGGCAAAATTGTAACCATTTTGAGGGTATTGGCATAAACATATCATTTGTTAATTTATTTCAGGAACCTGCGCTGTTAACTTCAGTCAGTCTATTTAAATATTAGAAACATTAATTTAAATGGTAAATTTTGACTACTGAGATTTGCTATTCGTTCCAAAATTTTATTCGAGGGTTTACTCGGGACCTTATTATACTTTCAAATAGAGATTAAATTTGCATGATTTAGACCAGGCTTAAAGCCAGACGCTACACTCAGTACTTATTATTTCTACTACGTTGCATTAAATTAATTTGCAATGTTCATTGAGCTCAGCATATACGCATGTAATATGATACTTAATAACGTTATCCTTGAAAATCAACAACTTTGTATTTATTCAGCTTATGTCACCATTGCATATTGGAGAGCTGCCCCGTACTTTGGCAATCACACACTGCACATGTAATTTCGGTATTAACTTTCAATCGTGGAGGCATTTTAGTGTTAACTTCTGCTAGTGGATTTAGCCGGCAAACTGCATCATGCGACTCTTAAAACAAATTCGATGAACATAAATTCAAAATGGCAAAAATACAGTTCCGCCATTTTAAAGTTAAACTGGAACGTCTGTCTATGGACCAAATTAGTTATGTATTCGACACCGAATCTGTTCACTCGACGAACAAAAATGAGAAGGATAGCTGTTTTTAAAAAAAAAGCAGTTCACGAATTGGGCGAAAAAGCAAAACTGTATCTTACAGTTTTTCCTCCATCAGTACGAGCCTCGTTTACCGCACAAGGCCATTCCCGCAACCTATAACGGTCGTTGACGAAGCAGCGGAGCGACCACTCAGTCATTAGCCTCAACGATCACTCGACCACGTGTCCACAACATATCTCCCACTTCCGCTATTCCTGTCGTCACCGCCAACCAATTTCCACCCATCTCACCCCACTCACATGATCCCACTCTCTCTCGTCATCGTCATCTTTGCGATCACCCCTTTGCTCACCCCCCCCACCACCTATTCACCGCTAGCATTGCGCAAAGAAAAGGGGTTTCGGGGTGGGGGGATGGGGGCGATGGGGGTAAAGGTGGGGGATAGTGACTCGGGTCGGTGCATGAGGGCGGGACATGATACCGGACAATTTTCGGCCCGAGATATCCAATTCCGACGCCTCGAAATGGGACCGCTCACTCCCATAAAAACAGCTCACGGGCCGAGAGCCGCCCGGAATACTAATGAAGAAGTATTTTGCCGACGTAAAGGCAGCGGCCCCGTTTTCTCGCGAACGGCATCGGGGCAGATCGTATACGCGCCCCTTTATTGGTTGGTGCCCGGGATCGTGACTAACTGGTCGCGACCGACGAACGCCAACGAATACAGCTCCTCCGGTGGCGAGCTACAAATTCAAAATATTTTAATTCCATCTTCAATGGCACTATATTTTATTGAAAATAAACTAACACCACACACACACATAATCAAAAGTCTGTGTTAAGGAACAGTGATATATATTCATAACAAAATTATTAATATTTGGCATTTAAAATGTATTTCATTAATATGAATACAGAGATGTTTTGCATATTAAGTCGATCATATTTTGAATTTTTGTTTCTCTTATTTTGAGAAATCTTATTTCTAATCTCTCTGTCATACCTTCGAGATTTCGTGTCCCCAAGAGTCTTATTTTTTCATCTACCTTTAAGACGCTTCATCCAGTAGGTCTTTCGATGATTACGGCTCCATCTATCGAGTTGAGCGAGCAATAAGCGAACCACGTGATCGAGTAAAGAGAGAAAATGGAGCGGGGGGGAGGTTCGAAAGTAGGTGGTGGGCGATGTGGGCAGGCGGGAGACATGCTCGAAAAATGATGAATGACTCTCTCAAGAGCCGTAATGTTTCTTGACGAATGTCGGCCATTGATCAAGCCACAATTCAGCGCGTCCAAATGACCACACGATCTCCGACACAGCGGCTAACACTTTACGCCTCCGTGCTTCGACTCTGGCCACAAACTCAGGCGCACCAGTCATGCCCCCCCCAATGCCTAACACCTACTTACGGTCAGAAAACAATAGGCGTGGCCATCTCCGAATTTAGCCTATCGTTGACTTGGTTGTGGTGCCGGCTTGGCGAAAACGTTTCGAAACACAAACAGGTATCCAACAATATTGAAATGTTTAACACATACATAATTGTGTGTTAATGGAGAATATCGCCGTGACAAAATTTATCAATCAAAAGATTATATCTGAATATATGGCAGTCGTCGAAATAAAATAATTTTTCAAACAAAAAAAAAATTAATATCGACTTGCACATACATGCAAGGATTTACTGTTGCGACTGTCAATGTGTGAATTTCTCGAAAATGTGTGAATGCGATAGATTGTGTGAATCTATCGCATATTAATAAAATGCTTCACATTTGAAAATGTGGTGACTAATGAAACCAGCATTGAAATATACAAAATCATAGAAGTTAAACTTACAGATGCATTAAATAGTAATCATAATATATGATTTAACGGTGATAATATAAAAGTCATTTTTCAAGCTAAATCGGTTTAAATTACACGCCGTTCCAAAAATCAAAATGAGGTAACTTTCCTTTAAATAAGAAAGCCTGATCAATAATATCCATGGAACGTGATCTACTGTACACCCAAAACTGAACTATACCCTAAGACTGGAGACACGAAATTAATTTTGTAAGAAAGACAAAACCTGGTCTACTCCCAAAGAAGGGTAAGAGAAGTATCTTCAGTCATTGATATTCTAAGAAAATTATCAGAAATAAAGCCTAATGAGATTTTTTTGTCTTCGTCTGAGATGAAGAAACGACCTCCCTCCGATTCTGTAACTGATTTCAATTTGAAATTGATTCTAGATGTCCCGGATGAAGCTGCATTGGCCTACAGCAGCCAGCTAACACAACCAATCGCACATTCTGACGCCATTACGATTTTATTTCTGGAAAGCGTCGTGACGCCATAAACGAGGGCAGGCTTTATGGATTGGTTCCAGAAATCGTGATGTAACTGTTGTGCAGTCACCAAATCACCCCACGCAGCATGAACTATTTTTATTGCATAGATACTTTTTGACTTTTGATTAAACAGTGTCGCAGAATCGTGATACCAATTTATACTAATGATCTCACTTCCCACAATAACTTATTGATTTTGTGATTAAGCGCTTGATTCATTATTTTTGTTTCATTGAAACTGCAGAGAATCAAATTGATGTTTTAGTTGCATTGAGTAATTTTTAAATATCAATTTATTATTTGTTCGTATCCTTTGAATAACGTTTTGAAAAACGTAATTAACATTTTGAGTCTCCGCTTACACGCTGCGTTTATAAATGAAACACGGTGCCGGCGCACTTTGCAGTTAAAGCGGCATTAGCACCCGCTGATCGAATTTCTATTTATCTCACATGATCTTGTAAAGCATAACAAAGTGACCAAATTAATTAACACAATGCAACGAAAACATCTAAATGAAATGACATTTGATTTCGAATGTTTCATATTTTGACCAAGCTGTTAAGGATCACCTACTTGTCTGTTCGCTTAACCTTTTGGAGACATTGGACTATGGACATTTTTTGGGAAAAAAACAGTAGCCTGTAGTAGCAAAATGGATTGTTTCATGAAGTCCAGCCTAACAAAGGAAACTTGAAAATGTTTCAGACACCTTTGGTATACCTATGCAGTTTTATACCAAGCGACAATTACATGTCAGAATATTCTACTCAAATTCTTACCGCATATGTTATCGACAACTTCTAATATAACTAGTATAAATCGTCCACCTTCAAATATCCGCTGGATTTGTCCAGGCTTGATGGTGGTCGGAGTCCTCCCACCTCGCTAGGAGTGGAAGTGACGTGGTATGCCCCCCTTTAAAAAAATCACAATATATTTAACCTAAATTGTTTCATCGTATAGACACCACCACTGCCCCGTTGCTGCTCGGGACGAAACGAACTCACACTCTCACAAAGGGTTGCGCGGATGGGCGGAGAGAAAATCGGGTGATAGATAGCGACGAAATCGAATTATATTTGTTGGTGAGCAAAGAATCAGTTGCAGCTGCGTTACTTATAGGTGGCGCGCGTGTCGCGTACGGTTTTGCATTCCTCGAGATTCGCTGAATAGTGAGGCGCTGGATTTATCCACGCTCAACGCTCGAACAAACATTATTTTTTTTGTGTGTGCGCTCCGCGTTCGGGTCAGATAACGCGCCGCGCCTCCATAGTGTTTATCCTCCTGGGACCATTGATTCTGGAAAAGCGACCGCACCACCCACGCCCATGGAAGAAAAACATTTGTTCCGATAGTCTTCAGTCACGCGCGATGCGGCATCGGGCGCTCGTTTCAGATTTGACGGCATTACAAACACCCATTTAGAACGTGCTTTCTTTGAGAGTGAGCTAGTTTCCCACGTTGTCAAATGTTATTCTTGGCAGGAGACCGCAAAGTTTTTTTTTGTTTCCAATTAACTTTAGTCAACCGCAAAACTTAGTCAAATGAACCCGCGCCGGGAATCGAACCCGGGACCGCCGAAACCACAGTCAGTCGCTAAACCAACTGGGCTACGACAAGTCGTACAGTTATCCAACATATTCCATCCATTTATATTCGATGGACGATATGGGCTCGACGCTTCCGCTTCTGTATCTACAAGATCAATAAACAGAAAAGGAAGTTCGCTTTGAAAAAAATATTTCGACTATATATTCGATGAATTATTTAGATAGATGATTGCTCACTGAAATCGAGCGATTGTTGAACGATACTAAAAGTTAAACTCAACCCCTCCCAGTGATGTTGTAGTCAGGCATGCCTGAAACTCAGAATGTCGAACCTTTCAGGAACTTCCACGTTGAGCTCAATTACTTAAAAAATGGTAGCCCTGTTCGAACGCAATTTTTTGGGCATGTTGGCGTAAGATGTTAAGTCTCAGGAGGTCACAGCGCGCGCGAGTGAGAGTAAAACGGCAACTGGGGATAGTAGGACGTATCGGAACCATTCGATTTCAGAAATCGCATCGCGCTGACTCTCCTCCTGCCGCCTTTCTGTCAGTTCAAATCGTTGCGGCTTTTTACGCGCTGTATAGAAAGGCGTGCCAAACGCGCGGAAAACTGATTTTCTGATCGCCATCCAGATCCCAGTTTGCAGGTTACTTCTCCATTGCCCGCCCCATCCCCTTTTATCACCTCCCCGTCGTTGGCGCAGTGCAGGAAATGGGATTATTTTTTCCAGACAAACGCTCCTGAGGCTTACTCTCTCTCTCTCTCTCTCCCATACACACACACACACGCGCTTTTTAAATTCTTTATTTTTATTCGACAATAACAGTTCAACTATGCGAAATAAAAATAAATCCTACTTAGAAATGTTCTAACCGACTTAAAAACGATCTTCTCTCGAGCTCTCTATTTTTTAAACCTAGATGACGTAGTCAGCTTTCTGTCTTGTTAGAGATCTCCAAGATACTTGGTTCCACCTGTCGTCAACCAAACGACCAATAGGTTCTTCCAACTAAATTTAATTAAATATTACTTTAAAAAACGTAACATTTGAAACGAAATTACTTTCAAACACCTTATTCTGATTTCAACATCCTTCGACAAAACCCAGTCAATTGGCAAGAACAAATTATTTGTACATCGAATTTCATTAAATAAAAAATAAAATTGATAAAAACTATTATTGTCTATTCGACTGGTTGACTGTTGGATTATAGAAAACCTGATCACCCAACTACCATTGTCATCAAAATTAATTAATAAGTGGTCAGTTTGATCGTGTGTACATGGCTGTACGCGCTGCCAACAGTAGCCAAGGCGGGCATGTTAAAATTAAAGCATCAGTTGACATGTAATTTTTCAAACGCGCTGTTGTTTCGTCTTCAGCGGTAACAACGCAGACACAGTTCAACATGACAACCACATGTCGTACAAGACAAGAAAACCTACTTAACCCGGCTACACAAGACGAGCCAAATGTGCTCCGTTTGGAACCTTTCTTTACGTCTATATAATGTATATGTTTCAACACATGCGTCGCCGCGCCAAAGAGTTCGGTCCCGAACCAATCGTTCGAAAATGTTCTTGTCCATTGGAAACAAATCATCGTGTTTATCGTTGTTTCGCCGGGTTTCGTTACATCCACTATAGAACCAGGGCGTGTACGTGGCTCGCCTCCACGGAAACAGGTCGGTCCCACCCTACTAGTGAATGGGTAATACAGAACCAATAGTAGATCGTGTTTCCAAATAGATGGTTCGGCCTGGTAGCGTGAGTTGTGTGTCGTTTTTTGTCGCAGTGTGGCCGCTGCTGATGCTATTTGTGCGCGTTGGCGCGAGCAATTTGTTGATGAAGATGTATTAGCGAATAACGCCGGCCCCCAGTCCTATGTTCATCCTCCTGAGGACCACAATCTAAATCAGTCACTCTGGTTTAAGCATCTAACATATTATTTCAGTTCTACTGTAAACACAAAATGATGCAGCAAGAATATAATTTATTTCAAACGCTGTTTTTTAAAATTAATTTTTATATTGAAGTTTCAAAATTGTAAAAACAAAGAATGAATATTAACTAAGACTTACATTTAACGATGACTGACAAGTTATGTTAAATATTTTCATTTTATCCAAATCTAAAAAGTTTGAAAAAGCTTTGAACATACATGTACTGGTAAACATCCAATATTTTGAGGGATTTAGTTAGGACGTCTGGATGATATATATCTGAAATGGGCGGAAATCCAGGGATCCGCGGTTCAACTCCCGGTCTCTATGAAACTCTATATTTTTCGCAATTACCAGTTCTAATTAAAATAATAGTAAAATATTATTATAAAAGCGAGTTCGCCACTCGGTTCGTCTTCTTCATTCGGCCTGTCCCGAATTCACCATTTCAGATCCAATATTTTGTTTCGGACTTTGTATCAGTATATTGTCATCTTGACAAAATCTTAAATTACATATCTTGATAACTCCGGAATAAAATATAATGGGTTCTGATCAAATACCTACTTAAAATTGTTTATACTACATCGTGTGTTTCCTTCGTATTGCCTTTCGTTACGGGGGGAATGTCTAGTGGAACAACTAATGAAAGTTGATCTTAATCCTGGATTGAGCGCAATCACACGATGCGAGGAAGTTTCAAAATAGGACACGCAAAACGACAAACTAAACACGCCAACAAAACTCAGCTTACACACATATGCGAATGGGTGATCTTAGGAGTAAGGATATAATAATACGTGTAGATGTCCCATTTCTGAGCATAGAGCGCGTTGACGAGATATGGTAGCTCGATACGAGGACAAACGTCCGACGCCAAGTTGATTAATTAGTGTCAGAAGTTCTGACCGCCAAAGGACATTAAACCTCATGTCAACATGATAAGGACAATCCTTTTCTCTCGTGGCGATCGTCAATAACAGGAAAAAGTCCCTGTCACAAACACCCATTTAACGAGACAATCTCTATTTTGCATTACCAGTTTGCTCAGACCACGTTCTCGTCAGGACTGACCACAGTGATCTTCTATAAAAAACTGATTCACGATTGAGGCAATTTACTAACTTTTCCTTACTAACTTTACGGCTGCAACAGATCCTACCAACATTCTGTTTACGATAGCGACCCCCCACAGAATGCATTCCTTCAATGTGAGAGTTATTTCACCACAATTATTTGTAAAACCAGTTTTAAATTTATGCATTTATTGATTTTGAACCATGTTTGGTTACGGGCTAACTATAACAAGAACTATAATCATCTGATAACTGCGTTGGTCAAGAGGATTTCAAGATTTATTTATAAGATTGTAATAGTTAGAATATTGATTTATATTAAACACGCAACTTTTATAATTCAATGGAAATAATTCAATGATTGCGCCAAGAAAGCACTCTTTCGGTGGGCACAGGTCAAAGTATTCGAGCATATTTGTGGTTTCTCATTAGAGAACAAATGAAAGAGAGCTGCAAGTTCAGCTCTTGATTTCTCGCACAGCAGTTTCGAATGGTAATGTACAGACACTTTGTTATGGCGTTCTCCTCATTTCCTTTTCCTTCTTTTGGAAATGTCACAGAAAGTACGTGCTGCGCGCGGAATGGCGGCAAATAACGTTTCGAGGAGACGCTGGCAACAACAACTTCCGTTTAAATCGATCGCAATTAAAAGCCAACCCGGAAACCGCGAGAATGCCGCAACCAATCGATGTAAAGGAGCACACAGCGAATATGCCCACCGGCAAAAAGTACGTGCGCGAGAGAACGCGCGCGTCGCTCGTTCTATTTTACTTCTTTTTTTTGTATGTGCGCGTGTGTGTGTGTGTGCACGCGCTCTCGTTGTTGATGTTGTCATTGCTTGCCACACAAGACTTCCTGACTACTTGACGCACCCCGAGCTAGGACTTGATGCGCCGTGTACTAAAAACCGCTCTGCAGGCGACGACACTCATGAATCTCTCTCTCTTCTATTCGTCACTTTGGTATGTATACAGGAGAAATATTTTTCTGGGCTATGTCTAAATGTACACATTTGACCAAGTTAGACTTTGCCAACGTTTACTCAAAATACAGTTAAGGACGATTATATATATCGCCTATCTTGCGTTTAAAATGGTTGATATTTAAATTTAACTAAGGTCTCACAAAATGGTCAACAATTTTGGGACAATATATTGTAAAATGAGATCATATAAAAATAAAGTACATACAGAGACTAGGTATTGGATAAAGTGAAGTTCATAGAAACGGATCTTGCCATCAAAAAGACGAAGGTGTTGAACATTTGCTTCTAAATAATTTTAACTATTATGTCCATTATTTAATTGATATTCTTATATATTCCAGAACGGCTTTGTATTTTATAAACTAACTATTTGAATATGGACAAAACTAAAATAAATGATTAACCAATCTTCCTTAATATTAAGCTAAATATAAAAAATTAATCGAGCAGAGAGGGTTTGTTTGACTCGATGTAGTCGCCGACACCGCATTTACAGCCCCAACCGCCAACAATTGGTGACGTTATATATATATAAGAATATACGAGTATATTGGTTTGACAATGCCATTATAAACACACCGTCAATAAGATATTGGTAGCCGGCACGAAATTGCGCCCGGGTTTCACTTGTCGCTGCCCATTAAATCAGGTATGGCAGAGACCAACGTTCAATAAAAGTCAGCTTGTGGGTTCGACACAAGAGATAGATAGAGAGAGAGAGAGAGAGAACCAGTAGGAGAAAAATAACACGAAGCGACGAAAAAATAGCGGCTCTCCGCGCTCACCTCCCCGGGCAGCAGCGACGACGTTAGTTTATCTCTTTTGTGCGAGGCCGATGAGGGTTAAAGATTGGAAAAGACAGTTCCTAAATGGCGACGGACGGGTGGAAAAAAAGAGAGAAAGCAAAAGGAACGCGTGCGGACGGCCTAGGTGGAATAGGGAAGACAGAACAGTGGAATAAAACGGCGCGCACGCCAAAGAGCAGCGCGCGAGCCGAGGCGCCACCCAGCGGGGGGAAGCCGACAGCAGCAGCAGCAAACAAAGCTGTAAACGAGTCGCGTTCGTTACACGGCAGCACTTGTGCCCCGAGGCGCCAACGGGCGCACGTTATGTATACAACCAATCAGCAGACGCCAACGAAAAGACCAAAAACCCGGGAAGGAGGAGGTGGGGAGCGAGAACCCCCGAAAAACACCGCGCGCGCCGGAGCGAGTTTGTAAGGAGAAAAAGCGAGCACGCGCGCGCGGGCGTGCGCTTTCTCGATTCTCGGTGTCGGCGTTCTTTTTTTCTGCTGCGCTCGTAAATTCGCCGGCTAGAGCTGGAGAGAGCGAGCCCACAATGCACGGGAAAATGCCTCCGGGGCCCATCGTTTATATATTGGGAGAGAGGGAGAGAGAGAGAGTACGATGTTGCTGTTGGAATGTGTGGCCAAGTAGAAATGGGTTTGGCTGAATGGTGATGCGCCACCTCTCACAACAAGCACGTGTTTTGGGCGAGGAGGGCGGTTGGTTGGTTGGTTGGTGGTGGCGGAGGGTGGGAGTGGATCGAGAAACGAGGAAGAAAAAGGTGATTTTTTATACTTGAGGACACCCTATCCGTAATGCGACACGTCCTTGTTCACGGCCGTACAAAAATACGTACGACGAAGGGAGACCATTTGTTGTATACATCAAGTGTTGTGTTCTGAATAGAGAGTTCTTTGAGAAGGATGTCATTGTTTATCTTGAACATATAATGGTGTCTTGTTGTGTATTACAATTTATAGTTTTTACAGTTTATAGGATATGTTGTCGCTCGTCCACGCTTTATCCAGCTGATTACGTCGAGTTGAATGGGATTGAGGGATTATGTGAGTAGGTTTTGGATGGATATTTGTGTGGATGGGAGGGGGAGGTCACTTGAGGTGTTAGGATCATGCATGAATTTTTCAGTTAAAGTTTAAAACATCTTAGAATTTTAATGTGCACTGGTTAATGACAGATGTCTATCTTATTGACAAAGAAATAGTACCAACACCTGAAATAAATAGAAATAGAATGGATCAGAGCAGATTCTATTTATCTCTCTGATAACCACACATGTTGGTAGCGACTACGCAACACGACGAAAAACACGATGAGGTGAATCGAGACACAATGTCTTGATTCAATTGTCCCTGTACACTAAATAGCATTCGTTGCGGGGTCCAGCCTACAGCATTTCACTAAAATTTAAATGTACGAATAAGTTTTCAGAAATAAAACAATGTTAGTTTTAAAGTTTTCAGAAATAAACTTGTTGTTGTTAAGTTTTCAGAAATAAAACAATGAATAGTACACTTTTTGTAAGATTTGATTAAATCATTATAAAATATTGTAATGATCAACTGCACACTGACAAAATTTTAAGAGACGCCAGAATGCGATTTATTTCCACCCACATTGTTGCATTTGAATCACAAAGAATGGTCCCAAAAATATGAAATGGTGTATACACCATTCACTAATTAATAAAATAAATCAAAGTTCTATAATTTCTCAAAATATTTTTCAACTCGCAACTTATTATGCGCTGAACCCCCTGTATAACAACGATAGCGGGTTCAACTAACCGTTTCACTTGTTTGTCGAAGATCTAGATAAATCAAATCTGTTTCGGTTCGGTTATTGTCTCACTTGATTTCATTATAAAAGTGGGCTGCACGACCGTTACAAAATATCTGATACAACTAACCGTTCGCGACTACTAGTTTCGCCTCGGTCGATTTTGCTGCTTGGCTTGGATTGAGACGAACGCGTTGGCGCCCATTCGTTTGGTCGCGCACGTATGAGGTGTCGAAACAGCAAACGTCATCAAAAATTCATAACGAGGCCGGGGAAAAGGTTGGCCGCCACGTGAGGCGCTTGTTGTCGGCAAGTTGGCGGCTCTATTGTTCCAAGCAGCAACTCTTTTTCACTTGTCCCTAAGACGCGCGAGTGAGATTTGCGCTTCATGGACATTATGGGCGACCGAATGGGGCGCAACAATGGATCGCAAGCAGTGTTTACACTGCACATGCGCAACCGTTACCTCGAATTTGCTATTAAGAATGGCCGCGGGGCGTGATAACAGTATTAGGGTGGGGGCAGCCCAATTTATCCTATGGTGGACAAAGTTGAGAGAATGAAACTATGCTCGAGTATGTGAATCTCTTCTTCAATAAAAAATATTTTCCAAGTTCCTTCAAGTACACTCAAAGAATCATGATTGATCAATCTATATTGAGCGATATTCGGCGGTCTCGGTTTCGATTCTCGGCGCGAGCTGTCAATATTTTCGAGCCTGTATTTTTCGATATATTGTTTTGAAATAACCTACAGACTCTGTATTTACAGTCTGTACATATAAATATTTACTAGTCAGACTCATTTTATTTTACGCAAAATCAATCTTTCGTAATTCTATTGCTAGGCGACGCTCTCACGATTTGGAAATCTTAATTATCTAAAAGGATAATATTGTGTAGTTTCGCATAGTGTTTGTGTAACTTGCAAATATTTCTGAATACGAAGCAAAACTGTTATTAGCATATTTATTATAAAACAGGCGTCTTTATGACCACAAACTCTATTTTGTCTATCTATCTTAGGTGCATAATTAATATTTCATTCCGTTTGAGGCTGCATTTGAAAAGCTGAAATAATATCTAGTGGATAAAGCTGTTCTTTAATAGGCCAATCTGAATTTACTATTGACTGCTGCACCGACCGATTATATGCTAAATACTATTTCTGGAATACCACTCATTTATTATTACGTCGTGTGTTAATTATTCAAAAACCATAAAGCCAGAAAAGTCACAAGCAAATTTGTGTTTTACAATACAATAAATAATTAAGGATCCCAGTAATTAAGTTTCATTCAATGTTGCTCATTGACTGTGAGGTTCATTTTTGGAGCGGGAACATTGAACCTGCTGCTGATGGGGTCAAATAAAACTAGAGGCGTTGACAATATTTTTAAAAAGAAAATGTTATACTTTGTGATAAAGAATCAATGTGCGATAGATTTGTGTGAGCAATTGACATTTGAAGCTGAAATGCTCGAGATTTATAATTATGAACGATCACTAGCAAGATGTATGTTTTGAGATTAACTGGGCATTATAGCAGGAGAAATGATCACCGACAATTTTCTCGATTTGGCCATTTTGTGTGGTAATAAAGTTTATCTCACTGGAAAACGTATTTCGCGGAACTGGGTAGGGGGGGGGGGGAAATGGCCGTCAGACTCTTGCTCATATATAGGTCTGTTAGCGAGCTGCAATCAATTTGAGGAAGCCGGCGAAAGAAGAGCTCACGAGTATGGCCAAAAAAATAATGGCTTGCAATTGAAAACGGTTGCTGGGATCCGATCCCTCAATCGAGCGATTGAAGAACTCGCGTAAGACGGGATTTGTGGCTAGGCGAAAAGAAAAATAATCAATTGTGGACGGCAATGGAAGTAAGCTGCCAAGCCAAGCTATCCTCTACGATAACCAATTGGCACAATTTAGGTTTTAAAAACTGACGAGATCACCTGAAGCTGATATACAGAGTACTATGGTCAAACCTTTAAAATAATTCAAATTCCCCAGAAACGATTAAATACATTTAGTCTCTTAAAAACCATTATCATTGATCGATACGTTCCAGGTTTTTTATATGAATTCAAGAAAAGTCCTAGGTCGAGTCTACAGCTGTGAAAACAACGTGAAAAGGATAAGATTGAATGAAGTATTAATTTAAGACTTTACAAAGGTGGTCAAATATATTCTTGTATGTTGAGCGATCGTTCGAAGTGTTCCTCTTGGTGCTTATACAAGTGACACATTTTCACCAGTACCCCGTTACGAATAATTTGCAAGTATATGGATGGGGAGGTTGCAGGAATTAGGAAACATCACTAATATACTGAGTAGTCATCCAGACCAAAGAAAAGGGCACATGAGGAGGCGGGTGGTGGGACAAGGTGGTACATGGAAGGAGAACCCGGGGTAAAGGCTCACCGCTTGTAACTCTCCAACTAATAATTCCTCACCAACACATTTTCCATAAAGCGCCAAACCTATTTCCAAGTAGCTTCTCGGAATTAATTAGGTGTGCACGTGCTAATTAATTAGGTGAGCCGACCGACGGCGAACGTCGACGACAAAGCTGCTGCTGCCGCTGTTTGTCGTGCGTGTGTATGTGTATGTATGTGTGTGTGTGCACTTGCACGTGCACACGCGCGCGCACACGGCTACGTAAAACCCAGTCAGTCTCGAGCACCGTTTGTCACGCTCCCTCGCGTCTCGTGCCAACATCTATTGGCTGTTGGCATTCAATTTCGTGGTGCGGCAACGTTCCATACATTTTTGGACTCCGATAGGTCTGTCGGTGCAAGCGCTTTCAACAGTTCGGGGGTGAGAATTAGTGACCGTCTTATGATGCTTCGATAAATTGAAGTCTTATAAGACAACACCTTTATAATATTCGAAAGTTCGGTTTTTGTTTGTCGCACCATTGGTGTTCTCATTGGCTGACCCTCCTAAAAATAAAAATACAATGGATTTGTTCATTAAAATGATTTTGAAAAGTCCAAACTACCACCTTATTTTTGCGACGTTATTTACTCCCTTATTTTTCAAATCTAAGCTCTATCACCAATTACAAGACTTTGAGTCACGCAATTAAATTCATAAAGTTCGACAGTAATGGATCTGGATTAAAAGTTGCAATGAAATGAATGACGTGATGTACGTATACAATGTTTAAGATTCTTCGTCACTTTAAGATAATGTGAGTAAGTAGTAATGTCTTCATGGCTTCTTTTGTCTTGTCATAGATTTTGAAAGTAATGAAAATAACGTGAATGTCTAAAATGTTGAACCTATAAAAAGAGAAATGGGCGAGAGGGAACGGGTAAAGGTTATGAACTCTAGCTAAGGATAAGACAAGTTGCTGTTAAGCGCTGTCACATTTATTGCTGCACCCGTAAACAAAGTCAAAAATTTCTTATTCTGTTTAGGAAGAGAAACAGATGGTGGCATCGCCATCTAGTGATTATGCGAGATGCCTAAAGCTACCAAGCCCCGTATGTACGCTTTGTACCGCCCCCCCCCTCCCTGGTTTATTTGCATGCGTGGGCGCCAATTTATGACAAATGTTCGTTACCGCATGTATATGCGAGGGCCCCGTGCAAGGAAGATCATTGAATGGTTGAAGAAAGCGAGTAGCATGTACGCCCACGCACGTGCAAAGGCCAAACAGTGCAGGCGTTTGGCATTCACGTTAATTCGCCGTACATATTTTAGATAATATTTTGAATTATTTTGTTTCAAAAATTGCATTGTAATTGAATCATATTCAATTTAATTTAATTTAATTAAGAACATATTCTGTATTCAAGTGGCTTTGAATATTATTTAATTACAAAAGAAAATAAGAATCGCTGTAGCTCGCACGTGAAATCGGAGAATGTTATTTTGAGATTTTCCAATTAGCAAAATGCAAATGTGTAAATCGTCAAAATGCAAATCGCTGAATTTATTTTTGCCTTTATTTTTGTCTGCATGTTTTGTACTATCTATTTGTTCGAGTGCAATTTGTTAGTTGTTTTTTTGTAAATTTCAAGAGAATAGAAACAAAACTAGAAATTTGATATTACAGTACAATATACAACTACGCACAATACAACTACGTGTAATGCATGCACATCATTGATATTATATTATTGTATTATTATGCGTATGGTTATACTATTATATTGAATAATAATTTTATAACATCAAATTTTCGTCTTAAATTTAATAAGATTTGTAATTTTCCGTTAGCTCAGCTGAATATCATTTTTCGGAATAACATCTTGAAAATAAGAATTTGGAAACATTTCATAATTTAAAATGCTTTCTTGGAAATTCGCCTATTTGTTTAGTATATTAATGAATAAATATTTAGGTAAAACCATCTGTGATTGTATTGGGGAAATATATACATTAGTAGTAGTACTCTGTAGTCATCCCAGAGTTCGCTGCCGCGCATAGCTTTGGTGTCTTCCAATTTGCCTCGTTCGGGCGGAGCTTTACGTAGAATGCGTTACAAGGTCGCAATCTCATTCGCGTACATGAATGGTGTCTGCGTAATTATTATCGGTTCTCGTTCTGCCATATCGATACAGTTTTTTGATTTTTAGGACATTTCGACTAATCGACAAAATACAGAGCTCTATTCCTGCTACCATCTCATATAGTATTTTTTACAATAACGCGTTAAAATGTACATAAAACAATGAGGTTTTTTTTCGTTTACAAAATTGTCAGGATAAATGATTTGTAAAGGCTAAAAACTATACGAGTGATACAAAATGGCACAATATTGTCATTAATAATATATATTTTCCATCAGAAGTCTTTATTTTAAATTATGATTGAGAAATTTAGGTTACCAAGTAGGTTAGCTTGACATGCTTTCCTTTGTGAATGAAACACTAGATAACAGAGACTCCCAGATATTGAGTTCCACTGCAACACTCGCGCTAATTGCGTTATTCCATTCTTTAATTATCGACAAACATTAGACGCAATTTGTCTTTGGCCGGCGTCCAAGTTTGGAAGAAAGGCTGACCAAGCCAGAAACGGAACAAAACTATTTATTGGAACGTAAATTAAATAATAGACATAGCTGTGTCTATAGTAGGAGACTTTCGGTGAAAACGAAGAAGAAAAAGAAATTGCCGAAATTTCAATCTCATCCTTTGCTATCACTGACATCAAAATTAATCAGAATTCTCTATCCAATCGCACCGACTTCTATCCCGCCAACCGACCAAGCAACCATCGGGAGAAGCTAGCAAATGCGAAATCAATTTGGAATAAAAAGGCTGCCGGCTATCGGAAATAATTTATTGTGATTGGATCAATAGAACACTTCCAAACGTTCTCTCTCTCTCTCTCTCTCTCTCTCTCTCTCTCCCTCACTCTGACGCAAGAACTATGCTGAATGGAGCTGCAGGTATCCAGAGCCAAAAGCGCTATAGCCCCCCGGTAGGCGGAATAAGAACGGGAGGAACAGCGTCATTGAGATCGCCATAAAAGATCGGTTAAAACGGCTCGTGAACTGAGCCTTGTTCGTTGATGGCCAAACGCGGAGCTCTTTTTGGCTTTTTAGCTCGACCGTCGTCCGGCATGTCGGGGACGTCGCTCTCTGAAAGAGGGCGTTTTGCCAACCTATTCTTTCTCAATATCTTTGGATGGGCTTTCACCTGAAACGCAGTTTAAGTTTTCGAAATTTTTAATATAACGAGGAAATCAATCAATTGTGGGCGCTAACATATCCCGTGAAAATCGCAAGAAGAATAACAAATAGAATGAACAGAAAATCGTCAAATCACAAATACCAATTATCAAACAGCTATAGTCGAACCACAAGGGTTGTACACAAGTCATGTAATCCATCAGTTCTTATGTAAATAAAATGCCTCATTTGTTCTTTAATGAATGATGGCATACAATTATGATTTAGTTTATCGATGGTGAAATATTTCACATTTCCTGGCTACGTGTAATGTTATAATCTAAAACGTGACTTTTCCGAATCACACGCCAAAACCAATGCAACCGCGCAGACAAATGACCACATCACGTCACATCGACGGAGTGACCAGATCATTTTCGAGACGCATTGTGGGGGGAACCGACCGTCAATATTCTGTATACGCACGTATTTGTATGTGTATTTCTAAAAATAGGATTTCTGACGTAGTAATGATCAGCTGCCCATGCTAGTAGTTTTTTTTTCAATTCCGAAGGCGCAGCGAGATGGGGGCGATTAAACGCCATGGTAGATCATATTTGGCGCGGTTTTATGTTGCCCATCTGCCGATGGAAAGTCGTTTGCGCATCGCCTCCAGAGATAATGGCCAAACTTTTCCGCTCAACAAATATGTAGCAATATCGAAAAAGCACGCCTAGCGAGCGCAACCCACAACTTCCCTCCCCTTTATACATACAACCCCGTAATTATCATATCGCCTAAGGCGGCGGCTAAGAAGGCGGCGAGAGCTTCAACATATTGGATCAGACTTAAGAGCAGAAAAAAAATATGGCGGTAAAACAATGAAATACTTCCGCCCCCCCCCCCCGGCTGCTTGCCTCATATTGGCATTATGCAATACATGACCATTAAGCCGTGAAACCCGTTCGTGGGGAACGGGCTCTGTACACAACAGTGATAAAATGTCTTCTTAAGACCTCCTGTACTCATAATTTTCATTTGTTGTCCATAAATGCGGTAACCCACCAATGTTTTGGCGAGGCAGCTACACTCTGTATGTCTGATTAAACGATGGTAGTAGACTGAAAATCAAACTATATACCTACTTCGATTGCGAAAAAACGTATGTAAAAGGCAAAAGCGATGAACTTTAATTGGATCAATCTAATTCGTGAAAGTAAAATAACACGAACGCTTATTTCAAAGGACTTCGAGCAAGATTCATATAATTACATATTTGTGCTTTCTCAAATATCTAGTATTTTTGTAGGATATTTTATCTGATGGCCTACCACATCACATCTATCATCATATGAAGGATCTTTTTTTAGGGGCTATCAGTAGGCTAACCCGCCAGCCATCAGACCGACCGGGATGAACGTCCCTGCTTTTATATTAAATCTACAACCGGAAATGAAAAAATGGTGGTTCCATGGAATTTTCCACGCGATCTGGCAAATCGAAATTAAGGTTATGTGGATGCACACGGCGGGGAACTTTGTTTCGGAACATAACCTACATGTATGTGTTTGGGTGGTGCTGTAACGGATACCTATTGGGGCGAAGAGGTAAAGTGATGCATGGAATGTTGAGGCAAAGTGACTGTGATTGCAGTGACTAGACAGCTTTTTGTGCCCGTCGGCGGCGATATCGGCCGACAACACGGTCTGCGTGACGTCAAGGTGTATATTACGACGCCACAGAAAATTATATTTTTCGGGGGCTATTGTAATCTCCGTTCGACGAGCAGAAAAGCCAGAAATCTGTAAATGGGCTCACTTCATGAGCCAAATCCATTCTTCCAACGTGCAGTTTATAATCTAAACATGTTTTTTCGACGATCTCTTGACATATCTTCAAATAGTCCTCGCTGTTGTTATCAGTCAACCCGAATTTTTCTTATCAAATTAGCTAATTATTATCTTGTGACGTCACCCCATGAAACATGTACGTTTGCGTAATCAATCGAGAGTAAATCGAATAATAATGTATTCATCGCAATTAATACATTTTTTTTGCAACGATACTGTTTCTACTTACGAGGCAAATTTTTCGAATCGATAATTCCGCTCTAATATTTTAGATAGACTTCAAATTTTTTCAGGAGTCAATCGATGTAACGTTTGCGTTTTCTCTCTTTTTGTTTAGACGTATATAACGCACATAATTTGACGTGAGACTGGCAATACTTATTACAACACGCCACTTACTTATTATTTTTAAGTCGCAAAGGGTTTTGCCAACTGCTAGCCACACATTTCTAAAAGGCAACTATCACACTCTGTACATGTAAACATAGTGTTCCTGAGTTGTCGGAGCCTCTTTCCAAATTCCCCCTTCGGATTCGGCTAGCATTATTGCATACGACAAGAAACGAGAAAAATTGCATATGTATCAGGTGGGAAGGGATAAAAAAATATTCGGCACATAGTTTATATATTTTTGGCAGCGGGACGCGAGGGTGGAAAAAATAAGGTTCAGCGTGTGCACCTATAAATTTGCCACAGGATAGGAAAACCAACACAACGAGCAACAATTCTACTAAAACTTGCAGCAAAAATATCATACCTGACTTATCTCAGAGATAACACGACTAGTCCTAAAACGAAATTTATAATTGTTTAGAAATACATCCAAGCCACCCAATAACAAATCCACAAGAGCGAATAAATGCCATAGTAAAATCACGTTGTAAGTAAATGTACATAGTAAAAGCCATTTGTTCGATTTCTTATGTCGTGTTGCTGCAATTTTACACTCTTGAAAAGTTCGATAAGGAAATATTGTCAATATTATCGTTTTTAATTTTGTTATCACATCTTTAGTGGTTCGTGGCTCTAATCCGTGAAATTAACATATTATGAAAATGATAGTAGGAAATTTCAACCCTAACTTTGTCAAGGAATAAAATTGATAACGTGAAATTTGGAAAACATTATTTTTTGTAGCACCGGATGCTGACAACAAAGATAGCGGCCAGGTGGTGCAGAATCGGTTAGTGAGAATGGTAAAATCAACTACAGTAGTACCGTAGCTCAAAAATTTAGCGATAAATCTCCTATCCGGTGTAAAAGCGAATGATGGTAGTTGGAGGGGTAACGGTGCGTGGGGGGAGGGAATGAAAAAGAGGATAGTCGCTAGGTGCGCCGGATTTTCCACCGATATAGCAATAAGGTTGTTACGATGGCTGCCGCGTTCCGTCGGATCGCTCGCTCGCTCCACTCTGCGTGATACGGAATTTCATTGCCATCGAGCTCGGCGCAGGCTTGGACGTTTTAGATGAGGCATGGATGTATTTGGTGACCCGACTCGCTTCTCTTCCTTTCATCCATATCATCCTTGCCTGGAAACCCGATAAACACGAAATAATTTGCTATTTCTGAAACTCGCCATTATCTCTTCAACCCATTATTATTATTTTAATTCACTGCAGGTATATCACAACAGGAGTTTCTGTGCCTCTCATGGTGCTTATGCACTATGTGAGGAGCCCAATTTCACCAGTAACCCGGGAATCGTATAATCGAGAGCCCGCACCGGGAATCAAACCCCGGACCGCCGAACTACAAGTTAGTCGCTAAACCAACTGCGCTACGACAAGCATTCAATGTCATATGTATACGTCATATATGGATTATCCAATCTGTTTTATTTTATGATGTATTCTAGTTGAAGACCATTCTCTAATTTAATATTTTTGTTTTTAAATGTTGCGAATAACAAAACGGGGGTAGGTAACTACTCGACACTTTGTCAGCATTTCTCTATCGGAAGGTCAAATTTGGTCGAAGAGAGTCCACGCCGGAAATCGAAGCTGGAGCCGTCACACCACAAGCCGACGTACTCTCAAATCAAGTCAATCCCTTTTCCATTTGCATCGCTTCATCTCATTAAATAGTAATTTATTTTAGTACGTCGCCCTAATACAAACTTCTTTGTTCGCCTTTGGTCCTTTGTTCTCGAAAAAGAGAGCTAATAACGCTTGAAAAGCGAAAATAATGAATGAACGTTGCACTCTAAATACGAAATATACACAAGTGCCACTCTTTGAAAACATCATATTATATTTACACCTCACGACATCAACATTCACACAATTACTCCTCGTATCAAAAATAAATTCCAAATTACACGTCGGTTAAACTGTACAACTATTCATTAACCATCGCTACACAATGCATACGGGCACTCAACGTAATGAAACGACGTGAAGCTGATTGCGGGCCTGAATAGAAAAATAGGCTGGACCAAGTTGAGGTGTATCTAAATCTGTCTCACACACGCCCACGTCTGTAGAAAAAATGGTTGAACGGTGGCAAGAGTGAGGTGTACGTGCGGGTGGAATGATAAGGTCGAATTAGTTTGCCATATTTATTTCACAAATTGCGCCTGAGTTTTTCGACATAAAAAAAAACCTGCCAGCATTTACATTCCAGTTTTGAAAAAGGTATGCGGCCTATGTGACGTTATTAAGAATATGGCGAGAGTTCCGCCAGAAAAGCGGTTACAAATTCACTGCTGCGCCGCCATGGAGTCCGCCACGCTCTCCCGCCAGCTTCATCCATCATTGAACGCTTGATGGGAATAGTAATGAAGGTTAGTGGGTAGGGGGGGCGTGATTCTCGCCTTTATGCTCATGAAGCTCGACCGGAAACGTGCCAAGTTTCTCCACGGCATTTCTTCAAGACGTCACGAATATGACCGCACATGAAGAATCCACAAAAAAAAATGTTTTTCAAACAATGTCACTACTCTGTATTCTGAAAAAGTGATCGCCGAGTCCCTGAGAAACAAATGTTGCCCGTTAACAGTCGCGTTCACGGAAAGCTCGCCTTCCAAAGTGCCTATAATGTGGACACGGTGACTCAGGAGGATTGATATGTACATGTATGCACACTGGGGGCTGCATTTTTGCTGCGAGCACACATTTTTGTTTCCTATAGTAAAAGGCCACCAGACAGAAATGTCAAACGTGAGAGAGCGATTGTTGTGCGTTTAGTTTTGATGGTGCGCCATTTTCACTGTATATAAATGAATAGCCCGAGTTGTATACCAGACCGGGATAATTCGCATTCAAGGTGGCGTTCCTCCTCCTCAATATTTCCCCCACCCACTCGGTGGGAGGAAATATGTTACTCAAAAGGCGATGGCGTGAAATCGGTTCATCACTCACGGCTAGAGTTGAGCCGACTTCGCGCTATAGACACCTCACCTTATCACCAGATGGCGCTGTAATCGTCCATCATTTTTGCCGAAAGTTTAAGGCGTCATCTTTTCAAGTTTTGGAGCGCTAATAGTAGAAAATTCGATATTTTATTTGCTCGTTGTTTCCAATATATCGCCAATCCGAATGCCTCCATATTGAATAATTTTTTAAGTACTTTTTTACCTCTTTTATGTGGATGTAAAATCTTAACCCTGTCCAATCGAAGGCGGTCACCAGCTGCGGCAATTTCAGCCAAAGGCATCTTACGTTAATTAGAGCATTCAGTTAATTGCGTGAATCTTAATAAAATATATGTTCACACAACCATGCACTAAATTTAGGTATTCAAAATTAAAAGCCATATTCCGCCCGGATTTTTTAAACCATGCCGAATTTATAATAAAACATTTGCAAGAATGATCCATTTTATAAATTTAGTTTCCCAGAACTATTATGCAATGCTGTCGCTCATATTCTCAGAAATATGTTTCATTCATGAGCATATTCTTTCTGGGTTACCGATAGGTTATTTCTGCCATTTGAAAACGGCAAATTTTCTGATAATCGTTACTCAAGCTTATAGAGTTGAAACGACGAATTCAATCCAACCTCTTTCGCTTTACCAGATCGATGATTGGGACCGATAATTTCAATATAAATGTGTTACGGGAGGATTTAATACATGTCGATTTTTCAAAAGAACGCGTTCCATGCGTTTCCAAAAAATAATTTCGAACTCCTTGATTTGCAGTGCGCAGTCTCATCTCCGATGGATAGCTGTTTTTTAAGCATTTCAATTCATTGGATTTGCAGCGGCATTACCACCGTCGGGCGCAGCAGCCCATTACTCGATAAGCTGTTGACTAGTTTATCTCGAACTCTCAAATATTTATTACATAAATAAGGCTCCAGATCTGTGTGCGGTTTACGCTAACAACTTAGACACACACAGAGCACAGAATAAGCAACAGATTAGGCAAATATGTGTGCGTTGGCAAATCCTGAGCCCCGCTCGCGTGTTATAGTGCATCTTTAGACGGGGGGTAATTTTACGGCTTGAACCGCATAATATTAAAAAGATCATAAATATTAAGAAGTTTGAATATCGTTTCTCATCACGGGCCCATGCGCGTAATCTATACGTGTATCCCGCAAGTGCCGAGCCGGGCCAACGACCCAGACACATCGAGAAGCCCGTGACGTGACTCTCGTGTGTCCGTCATTCAATTCAGAGGGGGCCACGTGTCCAACAGTTTGGACCACACGTGGATGTGGCAGAGGTTTATGCATATCGACCCCATAAAGACGACACTCATACTGATTAGAGAGAGACGATGTAGCGCTTTCAAACCTGGGCGATTTTGGCGATCTTAATCCAAGAGATGAATTTCGATTCACAAACTTCGCAAAATTCTCAGAAACAAAAGAAAACCAGGTCTGTTAAAAGCTAGTTAATCAGAATGATGCCAATCGTATTTCACACTTTGTGGGCTCACATTTCGTTGTTTGTCAGGTTGAATTCTTCGCCGTTAGTGTCACCATCCGCCGCTGGGAACAACCTAAAATTAACTTAATTAATTTGTATCACTTATAGTTTATATATTTTAATTTTAATAAACCGCACTACTGGCGTTACGTATCAGTCATGATGCTTAGGAACAATGCGAGGGGCACGACCAGTACCCTGGGATCGACATTTTCGAGAGCCCGCGCCAGGAATCGAACCTGGGACTGACGAGCCACAGTCAATCGCTAAACCAACTGGGCTACCGTTTTGCCACCATCACAGCTGAAGCGAAATAACTCATCTTCTGGAACGTCACCAGAGGACCCTTATCATCCTCAGAATGACAAGGTTAATTTTCTTCCTAACCTCTTAAAAAATATTATCATTGGATAAATTAATTTTGAGTTTCGGTAATTATATGACTAATACTACATGGAGCGATCCGGCTCAATTTAGACGAGCCGTTGTAGAGTTTAGAATCCTGTCTAGGGGTGGATGAAAATTAGCCAAGGAGAGTGGGCTATGCAGATGCAGAGAGGAAAAGGAGGGTAACGTCGCCCCCAACTACGTTACAAGCACGAGCTAGAAATAATAGAGGTGACAACAGGGAAGATATTTGACCCGGGTGTGAGTTATTAACGATACCAACAGGAAGCTACTAATAGTCGCTCCCGACTCTAAATAGGATCATAATTTCTGGAGAAAATTTTAATGCCTTCGAATAGGCGCGCCTATGGACGCCTTGCATTAGCGCACACAGGGGCCGATATTAAAACGGGGAGAGAAGTAGAAGTGTGTTTCCGATGTTGCCGTTTGTCGAGAGCGAGGGGGGAGGAGGAGACGACAACAATCATCCCCCTTTTGGGCATCAACATATTCGGTCATCTGCTATTCAGATCCGAGAAACGTATCTCTGGCAAATAGACATCTCCTCGTGCTTCGACAAATTGCACAAAATTGTGTTTGTTTTTTAACCAATTGTGCGGATACTTCGCTAAACGATTGTTGATTGCCAATATGCGCCCACCGCATTACTTAAAACAGAATAACAAAAATCCCGGAAATGAGAATTGAACCCATCTCGAGATTGTTGAAACAGGTGGTGTAGAAACCTAATGATAAATAACTTCGGTTTTGAATTACGCCACTTCCGGCGCCCCCTACAGGTGTCTCCACAGTGGCCCGCATTTCTGACCGCGAACGCTTTTCCTAAACGGAGCTCAGACGTGACTTCGCCCCTGCGTCTAACTGCTCGACGCTCTGAATCCAAAACTGGCCCGAGGGGTTTCGCCCTTTCCCTCAAACCCCCAGAACCTGGGGCGGCGGACTACCCCCATCTCCTCCATCTCCATAACGCATGAGGAGCTCCATAGACCGTTATTCGAGGAATTGCCACCGCCTGTGGACGGATTAGAGATTACTAAATAGAAGAGAGTTGACTTTGGAGCAAGCCAACTCTGTCTCTCTCTCTCTCTCTCTTTCTCTAGCTCATCCACACTCTGACTCTAGTAGCTTTTCGCCTACAATTAGCTAATTTTGGGTCGGGGGAAGGAAGCGAGGACAGAGAGACGGGGCTCGTAAACAACTTCAGAAGGAAGTGCAAGATCTATATGGCCGGATGTGTCGCTCGACGAGAGCGCTTCTACTTTGTTGTTGTCGACACAAACACGCTTGAATGTCAGCTGGAATGTGCATGGTTCTCGCTGCCAAACAATTATTTTCGTATGAATATACTTTTTGGTACTGAAAATTAGTGATATGGACAACAATAATAGCGCTATTTATTTCCCTATGGGGCACGCACAAAAGTAAATTTAGCCGGAATCGTGGCGCATTCGTTATGTAATCTCTATGTGGTTTACGATTTATCCTTTCACTTGCTGTACAGTGGAAGCAATTTACTCGCAAAATTGGTATTTCAATTTAGCTGTTGCTTGCTCTGCTGAGGAGCACCATGCATTGTGGCGAGACATTGTCAATCGACAACATTTGGAACGCCGATTGGATTTTGAAAATGAGTGTTTAAAATATTCGGCAGTAAATCTAAATGTTGACATGGTTAGAAATAAATTGTGCAGTTCTTTACGACTTTAAACGAGGCTTAATCCAAACGGACGAGTCAACGACAAGCTTGCGACTCATGAGTAAATTGTTTGATCCGGATCAAACATGGCGGAGTCACTCGTTTGACGAATGCTTTGCCACCAGCAGAGAAGAAAAGAGATTGTATTGGTGGCGAGGGGTGTGTTCTGGAATAACTATATATACGCGCAACCGCAGAAGCCCTCAGATTTATGATTACACTTTATGTCCCTTCTCCAGTCTCTCGCAATAAATTCCGGCCTAAGAGAACTGAATTCGTTTTCACTTAGATTAATGAATACTTCTGGGCCAGGTAGTTGGTCGTGCTGTACACAACACATGACGAAACATACGTTTTATGGCAGAGCAAGTTTTATAGATAGCAAGCCGTACAGGCTACTACGCACGATGCGACCAGGGGTAGCTGTTCTGGATGTCGATGTATACTTTACTTTCCGATTGAGATAGTTATTAATAGAAAATTTCAGTTTTGGATTTATGTTCAGCTATATCGAATACATCTATTTCTTTAATACCCAATACTTTTGTTGACGTTGATATAGCCAAATGTATTTCACACAGGATTTACCGAAGCTTAAAAAATTCTTATGTATGTTTGTTATCAAGCTGATTCAGTTGATGATCATAATTTATAATTATTCAATTTTGTAAACCAGGTAGGCTGAGGTAGTCTCCTGGTGGGGGGGGGGGTTTAGGGCGGAAACACTGGTGGACCTCTTTACAAGAACAAAATAAATGATCCGTCGTTTATATGAAAACTGATAGAACTTAAAATTACAAAGCAGATTATATAGATCATTTTAAAAAAGAGGAAAGTGAATCAACGTCAAAATTAGAGACCCTCAATGCAGGCCAGATTGAATTACAGTATATGGTGCTTGAGTGGCAGAAGAGGCGGCCTCCGAACGCCAACTTGGGAAAACAAATCAGAATCGAAACAGATCTCCAATAGAGGTTGCCCTCGATGAAGCATGGCACGAGGAAATAAAATTATTATACCTTAGGAAATAAAGGAACATTTTACCTCGACACAATTTTGATTTATTCGGTAATTCGGTACACGTGTGCCAGTTTTTTTAAGCGGCAAGTTCAACGAAAAACTGCTAGGTCACTCAGGAATCAAGGATATCTTCGTGGGGATATTGAAAGCAAGCGGTAAAGTTTCAACCACTTCCCGTTACCTAAACTGCGGTAATCCTTTTACTCATACGAAATATTATTCCGAGGCAGTTTATGATATAGGAAAAATTGCTCAAGAAAGTAATAAAACAATTTTACTTCAATACAACATGGCACTTAATCTCTTGATTTGTTATAAGCTAGATGTTGCAACTGTTGCAGTTATTGATTCTCCTCAAAATCTATACTGGAGTACGTTTAAAAGATGTACTAAAAAAAATTTTTATATGTTCCTTCAAGTTCCTACATATAATCTTATTTTATGAGAGAATAGCCGAAACAGTAATTCTGGTTAGAATATCATGTTTAATACGAATGCCATTAAGACTGTTCAGTCATGAATTCGATGTTCCTGTAGTGTACCCTTTAAATCGTTTGTTTACATTTTTCAAGAAAGTACATTGTTAGTCTCTTTCCATTACTTGAGTGTTTACTGTTCAAAAATCAATATTATCCAGAAAAACCAGCAGCACTTGACATTGTAAAAGGTCGACAACATCGAGAGAGACATGGAATCACGATGTCGAGAGGTTTTGCGGCAAACGTTTCGCTTGCTGGTTTCGCTATCGAGAATAAATAATCCGAATTCGGATCAGATAATTAGTGTAGCTCGCTGGTAGATAATGAGCGGACGTTAATTTAGGCAATTCGGCTACACTTAACTTCGTGTTATAGCCAATGGCGTTTGCGCGTGCTACTAATAACGTTTTAAATGTCCTTCAGCTCTATAATTAACCCTTTAAGAGGCCAGTATTTAA
>JAQGBY010000983.1:0-34152 GCA_034698785.1 Mycogona germanica
CGTCTTTTTTCCGTCCGGTGCTGTCCCGGAGACAACCCCTATTTCATTATGAATTTATTATGAATATTTTATTTTATGATGATTCTTCTACTTTACGTTAGAATTGGCGATATAGTCAATTGACGATTTAAGAGATGGTCATTTGATGATTTCGAGGTATTGTCAACGATTTAGAAATGTTGTCAACGATCTAGATATATTAGTTCAAGCAAGCGTAAGCTAAACTTGAACAATTAATATGCTGTCACAATAGTTTGAGAAAAAAATAATTGAAAGTGAACATTTTTCATATTTTCATCACTGACTAATACTCTATCTCAACCAACCTCTTATCTCACCAATTATTTGGCGGAACTACCTGTTGAGTTTCCCAGACAGCTTCACAATCTGTCCAATGACACCTATCGTCAGCCAATCACGCTACCAGGCTACGTTTGCCATGTTTACTTCCATGTTGTACCAAAGTTTGTGTACCCGAATTCCTGTCAGCAGCTGTGCAATGTATGTGTGTGTGAAACGTAATCGTATTTTTTATTTGTTACCATATAATTATTAATGCATGGCAAAATTCTCCCACGAGGTTGCCCAAAAAATGAATGTCGTTCCACAAAAGAATGTTGCTTGTTTCTTTTTTTCTTCGCTCTCGTTATTTCACATTCATGCGAACCAACTACCATTTTTTATGATTCGTATTTATACTGTGGCTTGTTTCGACTCGATGCCACCAAACTGGATATATAATAATAAAAGTAGGATGACCGATAATGGCGCGGGGCCTGTGTGGAAGGTACGAACGACACGACGAGCGTGGCGCCACTTGTTCGTCGAAGCTCGGGGACCGGCAGCGCCACTCTCGTCGAACAGTTCTGATCGGTTCTCACGGCGGCACTTTCAGGGTTCTTTTGATGACGACCGCGATAGGACATTTTTCGCCGAGGAATGTTTACTAAAATTTAAATCTTTTGACGTCTCATTCATCATGTCTTCGTTTGGGATGGCACTTATGTCAAGTCTGTTTAGGATATTCTCTACCCTCGATACACTTTGTTGACACTTTTTCAGCAAAATGCTGAGCGCCTCCTTCACCTTGAAGAATTGCTCTCTACTGAAGTTTTAAGTTTGGGTAAAACATACCCAGGGCTGTACTTCCGATTACCTAAATTAGTGCTGTTAGGTTGCAGTCATGTTGTCTGATTGATTGACTCGTTTGTTGTAATGGCTGTTGACATGTATTTGCACTTGATTCATTGGTGCGACTCGACTCAGCCGTCTCTGTTGACTCAGAAAATTCACAATAATTAGGGTCGATTGTGGTCTCTGTAATTACGGACACATTATTATTTACCTCGTGTGAAAGTCCTCCGCTTCTCTCATGCGTGACTCTTGGTGGCAGGGGGCGTGTCAGTCAAAATGCTGATTGTCAATGTTACTTCACATGTTTGCTCAACGCTTACCTGTCGCGGTTTAGGGCGGAAACGCTGGTGGCCCCTTGATATATGAACCTGTTATATGAACATAGGTTCCCGAAAATAGTCTTTAGCAACATGATCAGTGTCAGTTACGTTTTTGGAACGCCTTAAATGTGTGCGTCGCACTTTATTGTTTAAAATATATGGGGATTAATTAATTTTTTTAAATGGTTGATGTGATCTGACGGATGCATTTGCAATATGTATTTTGTAATTCTGTGTAATTTGATATGACGAATGCAATCGGAGTAAGATTAATGTGCTCATCATCTACAACTTGTTTCCCGTTTCAGGATCAATTCGACAACATAGCGGCCCACACCCAGCGAGGCATTGATTTTATGGAAAAATGCGGCCACTTCATTAAAGAACGTTGCACTATCGAAATCGAATACGCCAGCAAACTCAGGTGAGCGACCGACCGACTCTCCCCCGCAAATTGTGATCCTTATCTCACCCAAACCCATGTATGCGGTGCATTTCCGGCAACTGCGATGACGTCGATATTACTAGGCATAAATTTTGCTTCATTCTCTACGAAACATCGCTGGTTGTGTCTGAATCAGCTGATTTCATATGATATCAGTTAAAATGCAATATCATTGACATGAACACAACATAGTCACAAAAATGTCGCATCAACAAACGCAATTGGGATGACGAATTATTGGTTTACGTCTTTCATATTCACTCTGTTGAAAAATTTTGAAATTGAAATTAGCTGTACATGGATTAATTATCATCGTCGACATCGATACATCATACGATACAGCATAAATTTCGTTTATCTGTTCATTGATCGGTTCGGTGGCACTATTTCTGTGAAGAGTGCTAATTGCCACCGTGTCTATGTGATTTCCCTGTGAAAATGTATCACCTTTCCGCATTGAAGCGCGCGTCGATTTCTTTTTTGCTGCAATTATTTCTAAATGCGCCGAAATTAATGATTTGGCACGCAACATGCAATTGAGCCTGATGACTGGTGGTAATAACACGTTATTCGCCGCCATGCACAACGACGGATGGCGTCATCATCCACTCTACCGTTAGGCCTTGTGGGGGTGGATTCGTAGCCTGAAAATAGTACGCCGATTTGATGCCCCCGAGGGGACAACAACAACAATTCCGTGTCCTCATTACAGTTAAGGAGTATGGTGCCTCTACCCACCGGAGCAGACGGTAATGCCTAAATCCTCCTAAGATCTCCAGAGTTGGATCAGTCGTACAGATTGGCATTTGTAGCTCGGCAAAGGCGAGCTTCCCATTTCTGACGTTTACCGTATTTAACTTTTCCTGTGTGTGACAGCGACCCTTCTGATCGCGACCCTTCTGATCAAAGTGGGACTAGTCTTACATTTTTATCTTGCTTCTCAGACGGATATTTTCTACAAAAAACATTGTGCAGCACCATTGCCCGACTTTTTCAATATGCGTTATCTCATTTACATTGTATGTGGGTATACTCGAGATGAAATGACTTGATTTTTTATATACCTACAGTTTGCTTTTTCATATTAATAGCGAGATCAGCGGCCATACGCCCCGCCCTATGACACTGCTATTTTTTTGGTGTCAGTTGCAGTCAAGACGAAAAAAAAACCCCAGGTGAAATAAACGAGTACACAAATGAAGGGAGTTGTTAGTCTACCATGCCGGTAGCGCAGCCTCGACGGTAGCGGTAGTCGTATAATATTCGTTGGCGCTTTTTAAAGTACATGTTCTGATAAACACCTTCGTTGGATTAGGGTGACCACGAGTCTTTAAAGCTAGTAAATCATGTGGTGTAGTAGTAGTAGCACGATTGCAGTGCGCGCCAGGTGGCGTTTGTATCTGCTCCAGTCGCCATATTCCAACGCTAACACCTCCAACATTTTGGGTTAAAACCGTTCATGTTATGCGCGTTTCACACTCGAAACGAAACATTGATCATGGCAAAATGATCGATCGCGTATTTTCCATTTAAGGAGAAAAATAGTCAAACAATTAAAATAAATTTAAAGATGGGTGTTGCCTGTGCATTTCACTATCAAAGATCTCTCTTTTAATTTGAATAATTGGATTTCAGCGACTGTCACTGTTGGAATTTTGTGGGAATGTCAAATCCCGTCATTGGGTTTGGTGACTTCGCTGACTGATGGCCGGTTTTCCGCTAGGAGAAGTTCTGATGGCTCTGACGCCTTCAGCGTAAAAACTATTGGGGCGTGTTCCGTCTCGCGATAACGCCAACACCGACCGCCCAAATCCCCACCACCCCCATTCCTTCCCCGGTCACGGAACCGCGTACACCCGGCACGATTCAGACATCCATTTTTTGTTTTTTCTCTAACGTTTATTTTTTTCACTTTTATTTTTTCTGCCATTTTTCCTTCTGCCCAATATTGAATGCAACACAGCATCGCCCATCAAAAAAGGCAGGTCTACTCTCAACTTTGGCCATTTTACAACTTTTTAGGGCGGAAATGCTGGTGAACTTCCTTAACAAAAATGGTTAAAGAGAGTTCACATGAGGACATTTAAAATTAAGATGTTCCATTTAACCATGCGAAGTTTCCGAAATTAATCGCCAAATTGTGTCCATTTTAAGATAAGTTTCTAAGTATGCAAAATTTTGAGTTTTATTAGTTTAGATTGTGGTTATTACGTCAGCGTGGGCGTGGCGAAACTGTTCCTCTCCGCACATATTGAAGGACAGGCCTTTCTGGACCAGCATGGCTAGGGTATAAGAAACCCGAGGCGTCTTAAGGTGCGTTTGTGAAGCACGCTCCGTATCACCATAATCTTTTGCAGCTCACTTTTTATAAGTTAAGACCCTCATCAATTACGGGGGGACGTCACGAGGGATATCCGGTCACGCCTACTTTTGCGCCCCTCCCCCTCTCCCTCACCATCCCTCCCCCGCACAATCTTTCTATCCTTTTCCACCCTTAACATTCTTCTTTAAATTTATGGCGAGCGCCAATTTTTCCTTATTACTCTCGTCCCCACCATATAATGAGAAGCTTTTTCTTCTTCGAGAGATGAAGACCCGCCATGTGGACAAACTCGCTTGAGGCGACCACACATCTTAGACCACAATGCCGTCAACTAGATTACGAATCTCAAATGAAATGTTTTTATCATTTTTGTTCGGTTGAATGGCTCGACAAATAAGCAATTTCTGCAGCATAAATCAACATTTTTCTAGTGCTAGTTGGAATTGCCTTCTACTGTAAATTAATTGGTTGAGGAAATATAACATCAGCTCAAATGTGTGCGTTCATTTCCTCATGATAAAGTATCGTTTGTGTTTTGTAAAATTCGTTTGTCATCTCAAATTTGCTCTTGTACATGCAATGATTCGTTCTGATCTTGTACATGCAATTCAATTAGCTAAACATTTTTGACTGATGTTGAATAACTGGTTATGTAAGTCAAGCTAAGTTACGGACGTCATCATTTCCATTTAAGACTTATTCTATTTTAGAAAATCGAATATTTGTGTAGCTGCGCAATGCACATAACATATTGTTCACCTTTTCCGTGTAGATTCAAATTATTAGCCGACCTGACCAATGACTAACGACTACCCTTCCGCGATATCAAATATAAAAATAATAATGGGTGGTTCTGGTTGCACGGACGATTACACCTTCTGCATTTCGATTCACCTGTATAGTTTGGTCAGCCAGACGTCCGACCAAGCATTCGGTCATTTCTAGTTCGTGATTCGGGTCAATCGCTTCCGTTGCTGCTCTTGAAACCTATCATTTACCATTTTTTACTTCTAAATATAATTTTTAGCCCCTTTTCATATCGTTGAATTTGTTCAGATGGAACACCCTTCACTTACAGAATAATTCGCGGTCAAAATGTTATGATTTTTTCTAAAAAAAAAATTATTAAGGCGTAGGTCGACTTGGGTATATTAAGTGTAAGCATCACAACGGGCTCAGTGAGGGCAGAAGGTCTAGAGTACAGAAGTTCTAGCGTTAACTTTGCGGTTTTTGACTACAAAGTAAAAATGTTTTACGGTTTAAAGACTTCAGGTGTTCGCCGAAATTATAGGAAGCATCAAGTTTCAGATATCAGATAAATCAGGTTTTTTTTGTCGATCCAAAAAACTACGCAAATGCGCCATTTTTCGTTTTGAAACAAATTTTCGAAATGCTGTGTTGCATCCAGAGTTGTTCTATCGTCTTGTCCTTAACCATCGTGACGTCACGACTATAGTGGCGCCACGCAAACGCACCGCAGACTAATTTGTGTTGCGTGGAATGTTTTTGCGGTTTCGGCCTTCGAAAAAAGAAAAAGAAAGACGTTGCATCTAATCACAGCTCTTGTAAAAAAGTAAATAAATCGGTCGGAATTAAATCGACATTCTCCGCCGCAGTGTGTACAGCACGAAGACGTTTGATTTGACGAAGTTGGTGGTCGCGCCCTCTGGTGTGGGTGGATGGGCAGATCATCTATCGAGTCGACTTGGAAAATAACAAACCGGGCAAATACAGGATCATCATCATCGTCTCCTCCCATACACATGTACACACGACCCCTATCGAGTCCCTGAGGCGGCCTGGGATACCGAATATAGTGATGCTGGAGAGAACAAGGGCATTGACTCGTGCGTGAAAGTTGTTGAGATGCAGCAATGATTTGCGACCGGTCTTGAAAATTTGGTGGTTCCCAAATGAGCCTGCACCATGTCTGTGTTCTTGTGTTTCAAGGGTTCAAGTTGCTTCGGTGAGAAGCCTACTGGAGCTGTACGAAGCGAGCCGAGGCTTACGATACATTTTTTTTATACATATAATTTATGACTCCAATTGTCAGTCAGATTTATTTGGATCTCAGCAATTGAGATCGGTCTCGTATATTTGTACAGTACTACGAGTGTTGTGAATCATGGCTGCATTACTGACTCATGTAAATGTTTTGGGAAGAGTGCTGAATTGGGCTTTGAACTTTTATTTGAAAATTGCAGGATTAAAAGCACATGTGACTTGTGAAATGTGTTTGGCAAATGGGCCGTCCTCATTACTCATTGATCATTACTGGCGTGACGAATTAAAAAATGGGCGTCACTAATCGAACGTATAATGCTTGACGTCACATCCGGTGTGTTAACAGTTCCTTTCATGCCCATCTCAAATAGGTGCGACGTCACTTAAGCTTTACACTATCAAATATCAGAGTTTTTAATTGAAATCTGTTTTTTTCTTCCTAGGCGATATTTTGAGTTGTTTGTCCTTTCATTAGTTGTGCTTGAATGAAATTTGATTAATTTAAAAATTAAAAAGCGTCTACCACATAAACAGTGGACTTCAACGATCTTTTTGTGGTTTGGTGGTCGAACGACACTTAAATTTAATATTACTAATGTTCTGATCGGCAGCGAATAATTCTCATTTTTTTTCTCTTTCAGGCGACTGGTGAAAAGTTACAATCCCAAGAAAAAAGACGAAGAGGATTTTCAGTAAGTATTCATTTTGTGTGCTTGGTAAAAATACAGTGCCTTCTGTGGCCAAAGGAACAACCTGGAAGTTGTGCAATTTTAAGTCTGGGATATTTAAATCGATACAATATTGGAACATTTTAATTTTGTAGTCTCAATTTGGTTTACTATCGAACTATCGGGTACTGGACGCGTGCCTAAGCACCATGTTTTTCTTTGACTACAGTTGATTACGCGAAAAAAAAATATTTTTCTGAAAATAAATAAGAATAAATTTGCGAATGTGACAACGACAAGCGAGTGTAGCGCCAACTATCGACTCACGACAGCGAGACGCCGCTGTGACAATTGTAAGAGGATTAACAGGATTACCAGAAAAAAAAGGGTTGGTTGGCACTTATTGAGGGTGCGCATCCATGTGTGACGTCACATTTGTTCCACATCGTGAGCCGCACACGCTCCCCAAAAAATATGCACACATACTCAATTGCTGACTGACACCTTCCCCCCACCCTCATTCCCACCCCCAACACTACCACCACCACCCCTCACAATGTGGAGCCACTCGCGTGTCTGACTCTGTTAGGCTGACAAGGCTGCCACTGTTCTACAAGGACAACGCGGACTACAATTTAGGAAAAAAGAAAAATTGGAAAATGCTAACTAGGCCTACGTCTTCCGTTTGCGCAATGGACGTGTCTGTCGACCAATCTCAGATGTGGTCAGGCCTCGTTGACTCAATTCTGTACGCGAGACAGGTTTAGAAATTAGAAGTTTTAGAAAGCAGTTGGTCCTGAAAGTTTGTCCTCAATACTTTCGCTGCCATGACACGGGAACAGTTGAAATTTAGAAATATTTTAAATAATAATGAGGGTTGTGCCCGGGACAGGCCGGACGAAAAAAGACGAACAATAATTTTTTCAAATTAGAAATATTTGTTGCGCGTCAATGGCTTTCTTTTGAGAAATCTGTATTCGGTGCAGATTTGACCAGTTTTATTCGAACATCCTGTGTGTTTCGAGATAGACGCGTCTCGGCAGTTTCTCCAATTTCCCCAGTAGGAAGTTGGTGTGATGTGCCAAAGATCGCTACACCAGTAGTTTAGTTAATGGTAGTTTTAAAATCTTTATTACAATCTCTTCCTTACATCTTTTCGCGAACCACGTTTACGAGAACATCCACACAAATGCAATCTCGGGAGTTGTGTAGAACACTTCCTGTTTGATGTTGGTGAGAAATTCTCAATTTCGTTAACTGATTGGGTGCTTCTGGGAACGCGTTACACTTGAGCAGAGGTGTTCACACTTTTATGTGTCGATTTCGTTTTGAAATTGATCAATTACGAGTTTAAAAAATAATACACTTTGTATACATAGTTCTGTATTACTCTCATATGTGTTGGTATTAAAACCGTGTAAAACTATATTTAATAAATGAAGACAAAGCAAATAAAGTTTGAGAAAAGTTCTTCATAATCATTCAATTTTTTAAAAACTGAATTTCAAAAGAATCTTAATAGCAGAGAACTTCCACCCCCCCCGATAGTTCAAATACCTCTAACTATTATTGTAAAAACGTAAATTATCCTTGTTCTATAATTTCATTAATCTGAAATTTATTAAAAGGTGATTATGTTCCGTTGTTGTAATTTTATTTATTTCTGGTAAACAACCAGAAATAAATAAAAATATACCTATTATTTAACAATAAATCGAACCAAATTGATCAGTAATCGTGGGGCATTGACCATCTATCTAGATTAACTTCTAAAAATAAACTTTCAAAAACATTTGATAGCTTTTTTCCGGCGACTTCGGGGTTTTGCGTTCTCTGTGGTTTGATGCGCAAAAAAATGAAATTGGAAACTGGAAGAAATCCCTTCTCGGTCATTGGCCACCAATTTCGAGAAATCCTCGACCCGGTCACGATTAATCTCAACGATGACGTCTGCATGTTAGGCTACGTGTCTTGCTACACCCATTCATCATCCCTAATTCGTGGAGAACGCTTGCGAAGTCTTGAAGACCAATGTCTGACATTGAGCTCGCTCTTACCAAGAATTTCCTTTCGCAATTATATTTGCAAATCATTTCCTAAAACATTTCTTGAAACAAATTCATCTGTTTTCTTCTTTTTACTGAATCAACAACAGTTTTTGCAAGTCAACAACACATTTCCCACAATAGCGTATTTCAAAATATTGTATTAAAAAATATTTTGATAGTTAGGGTCAATTGAATTTGAATTCCACACCAATTAAGTCTTCCGTAATATAATTAACAATTTCAATGTTCCAGTCCAACTTTCTCGTATTTTTTTCAAATGCTTATCTTGACTGAAAGTGAGAGCCCCATGGACATTGGATTCGTAGCCAAAAATGGGGTTTATTCCTATTTTCGCTAGTCTCATGAGCTGATTTGTTGGGGTTGGGCCACAGTTGTCTCTGTGGAACAGTCCTGGGCGCAACCAGCACTCTGGCAATCATAATTTTGGCCATTTGAGAATGCTGAGTGTGGCACCATATTGATGATCGATCAATCATTCGTTGTGTGTAAGCGGGCTGGTTGAGGTCAGAGTTGTGGGCCAATTATCTTGGCACCACTTAGTGTGGGCGTGGATGCATATTTATTCCAAATAATTCCCTTGAACTTGATTGGCTGGGGGACTGGCAATCCTCGAGGATCTAGCGAGCGCTTCGTCTTGGACGGAAATACGACGTGGTGTACCCATAATGGTGTACTACTTTTTATCTAGCAAATTTTTCATTCTCGGTTGTTCGCAGAAATTCCCGAGACACATTTTCAATTTCCCACGTCACTTAGTAATGTGTAAACTGGCACACTTTTCTGGCCGTCCTTAATCGATATCACGAAGACGACAGCTAGATGACTTAGTGTTCAGAAGTGGATCACGGAACTGTCATCAAATTGACAACCAGCACCACTGAATTGTAACATGAAATTTGCCTTTGACTCATGAACACGAAATTTATAAAATGAGGCGTGGCTGTTTATGTTTGTAAACTTATCTGTTCTGTTTTGTTTTCTCTCAATTTAGATTCACGCTATGGAGGGCTTTTGTGGTGATGCTCAACGAAATAAACGATTTGGCCGGACAACACGAAGTGATAGCCGAAAATCTGAACGCGGTCGTTGCGAAAGGACTGTCGACGTTTTGTAAGGAACTCAAGGATGAGAGAAAAAGGGTGAGACCACTTCTGAGCACAGTTTGTGGCTTTGTGGATCAAAATTGACGAAATACGAAAGTTACCACACTACAAAAGTTGATTTGAACTGGAACTGGGACTTTGTAAATGACGATGAGAAATATAAATGGAACAACCTTGCCTTGTTAAAATTATTTGTTGTAATATTTTTACTATATCTCGTCGCAGCATTTATGCAATTTCTCAACTTGTGTGTTCTTAAAAAATCTGATTTCCATGGTTTTCCTGAAGTTGTCGCCTAATGTCTTGAATTGCATTTTAATTCAGCACTTGCAAGAGGGAGGAAAAATCCAATCAAATCTTCAGTCGTCATATTTTATGTTGGATAAGGTAAGAATCTTTGTTTCATTAATTAAATAAATTAATATAATGAAGATTAAGCACTTGTGGTTAATAGTGGTGGAACATCCTTGCCTGATGCGATTGCTAATATTGTTTTTTGTCTTTAAAATTTGCTTGCAGGCGAAGAAAGGTTATGAAAAGGCGTTCAAGGAATCTGAAAAGGCTGTAGAAAATTTCCAAAAAGCAGACGCAGATTACAATTTATCTAGAGCGGAAGTAGATAAGGTAAAGACGATATCCAACATTTACGATCATATTTTTGTTTCAACTCTGTTGGTTTCGAACCTGTCCTGTAGGTGGACTTGTGTGGTCTGCCCAATTGACGTGTTTCTCATTTGTGTCTCTCCGTTTCAGGCTCGCAATCTCAAAACGCAAAAGACACAACAATGTGAAGATAGTAAAAACGAATACGCCAGTCAATTGCAGAAAACAAATGATCTGCAGCGGCAGCACTACACGGAATTTATGCCCAACGTCTTTGAAGTAAGTAAAATTAAAATTCGGGAATTTTTTCTCCATGTATAACCATGCACACCTGTATATTCAATTTTTACCAAAACTGATTAACAACCTGGATGGATTTCATATCTTAATTAAAATTTGTGAGCGCTAACAGACCTCGCGTGTTCATGCGAGGACAGTAGTGCATAATGGCTATCGTGAACTACGTGTATTTTAATTTTCCGATGAAATATAAACTATTAAACAATTTTAGATTTTTGTTTTAATTATAAATGTTTAACAAATGTGATGTGTACTTTTAGCAACTGCAAACGATGGACGAAAAGAGGGTCACAGAGCTGCAGAACTTAATAAGGCATACGGCTGACGTGGAAAGGAAAGTTTTCCCCATCATTAACCAGTGCCTGGATGGAATTACGAGCGCCGCCGACTCCATAGATCCAAAAGAGGCGAGTGAATTGATATTTCAAATTTTTCTCTCTCCAATCAACGGCATTCAACCGCACTAGAGGCGTTCCGTACCCCTCATGGTGCTTAGGCACTATGCGAGGGACACGTCCAGTACCCCGGAATCGAAATTTTCGAGAGCCCGCGCCTGGAATCGAACCCAGGACCGTCGAGCCACAGTCAATTCCAAGAAGAGAATGTCAAATTTAGAGTTTATGGGATTCCATATTTCATAATTTTGGATTATTTCCTAATTCCACATTAAATTAAATCAAAAGAAACTACTTTTCCGTTGCAAAAGCCGTGGATTATTCATCGTACGGTTTGCCTGTCGAGCTTAGTGACAGGTTCTGATTCATCAGTATTTTCAACTGATGAAAATAGCTGTAGTAATAAGGACAAAATATATCTTTATTTTTCTGACACTTTTTTCCCCCTCTCTTTTCCAACACAGGATTCTAGGCTGGTTGTGGAGAGGTACAAGTCCGGATTCCAACCGCCCAGCGACATTCCATTCGAAGACCTGAGCATTGTGAAGCCTGGCGGAAACGGAAGCGCCATCGGCAGTAGCGGGATCGTAAGCGGCTCCGACAAGAGCAGCATCACGTCCAACGGGCCGGTTACCATTTCCGCTATTCGAAGCGATTCGACCATCAGAGGGACTCTGAACGCCTCCAAGCTCAAAAAGAGGGGCGGCATTTTCGGTTTCTTCGCCGCCAACAAGGTCAGTGTCAGGTGGACGCCCATTAGGTTGTGTGAATTTTCAGTCAGGGTGGTGACATGTTTGCTAGGGAATTTTAATAAATGGGTGACCGTGATAGCCGATTGTGATAGCCGCGGATGATGTTTGATCGGGCCGTTAGCCAGCCAGTGTTTTAATATTTATATGTCGGCTTCACAACCTTAAAGTTTCTTAGTTTAGCAATGCCTCTGTTGTCATTTCGCTTGTTCATTTGTTACGTTTTCACTTTGGGTAATCTTTGGTATTATTTATTGGCTGGTGGTGGTGGTGGTCACATGCTTGGGTCAAATACAGGGTAGATTAAAACAAGAGGAGCCCTTTAAAATTTATAATTAAAATTGAAAAACGTTAGTGGAATAGAATAAAATTTCGCACACTTACACTTATTATTATTTTAAATTGTATTCGATTCCATTAACGTTTTTTTCAATTTTAATTGTAAATTTTAACGGGTTACATTTGTTTTAATCCACCCTGTATATTATAATTTGTTTTGACATTAACAATAATTTTAAAATGGCTTCTATTGAAATTTCAGGGTGTTAAATTTGTCGTCTCATTGTTGTATGTGATCAGAGGAAATCATTTATTATTTACACACTAATCAAATCACAGCACTGAATGCCATGGCCGACACATCTAGTTAAGAAAAGAAAAAAACACGTAATAATGCCTTGCTTCTAAATTTAACAATTGAAACATCACCACCATTTAATAAATTCCAGGCTCCTTTTAGAACTGTCCCATCCTGTTTTACCCCAGTTTATTGACTATTCGAATTATAATTCGTTGTATTTTTGCAACTATTGTGCCATATATTTTGGTGTTCGTTAGGTGAACTCGACTCTTGTGTTCCAAATACATGACGTTAGACATTTTTCTGTTTCAAATTTCTATGGATCTCAATTGTCCCTACCACCTCTGGGTTACTCTTTATTCTCTGGGCTATCAACTACTGTTGATGCGGTTGCGTAAGTACACTGCTCGTTCAATCGCCGTTTTGTCGTGTCACACGCGCCTAGCACCCAACATTCGTCTCCGTCTAGCATGTCCACAGGCCGGTGTATGTGGAAACGGCTTTCCATTATTTTCTTCCTGCAATTTTTGTTTCCCCTTCCATGATTCTCAGTTCATGTAAATAATGCGAGATAAAAGTTAGTCTGCACAAATGTCGCTATTTCAATTTATAAAATGTAGGTACATGTACAGTTCATCCATCTTTTAATATAAATTAACCTATTATTTTTAGTGGATCTGTCCCATCAATATTCATAGTACTAGATGGATTAAGATAATATAATTTGTATAAAATATATATTGGCCCACCACTATTAATGCCGTTTCTTTAAATTTGTTGTGGCAGACAGTTTATCTTTTTCTTGCCTGTCTCTGTTCTTTTTATTTCAGCATTATTTGTTTTTTATCTGTCAAAACAAGTCGGAGGAAAATGTACACCATACATGCTTTCATTAACATTTAAATGGTTTAGCTTTCAAGTTTTAAACAATTGGACCGCACCTGTAACTAATAGTCTGTCTGTTTTCTTTTTTGTTGCAAGCAAAACCAGTTTCGACTTCAAACTCTACACTAACGATGAGCATGTCCTAAATGATGTTTTTGCACCAATGTTCAAAGGCGTAGTGCCTTTGTATTAGAACTTGTGAAAGCTAAATCTCCTTCTAGTTTATGGCTAAACTATTTATCGTGCCCGGATTCGCTGCTATTACCATATATGTAACTAATGGCATGCTATTCTCCTTTTCTAGAGTAACTTTTATTTGTTATTCATCTTGTTGTAAATCATCGCGGTTTTGCGATACCTTTGTCGAAACATTGGCATGAATGTTGTTTGGCAATATTTCAAATTTATTTTGTTTGTTATTTGTATTTGGAATTTTATAATACTGTATGTGAATCTCTGTTTCAATAACGAGAGTGACCATTTGAAAGCTGTTTTATTACCAAGCAAACTTGCAACAATCAATACTCAATTAAATACTTTCATCAATACTATATCGTGCTCTCCTTAGATTGAAATGAGATTCACACGAATTATAATCTCTTGTCATTGTAATTAATTATTCTTTCGATTCTGTTGCTAGAACGCTACTACGGAAATCAAGGAGGACTATGCGGATCTTCCGCCCAACCAAAGAAAAAAGAAATTACAGCAGAAAATCGATAACGTCACCGCACAAATTCAACAGGAGACCGCAGCAAGGTTGTTTGTCATTTTAATATAATTTAAAGATTTTTGGTGCGATCACGTCTTTGATGTATTCGTCAAATAGATTGTTTGTATTAGTTGTATTGAACTTAATCATTTTGTTTTTGATTTTTTATCTTTTGGCAGAGATGGTCTCATGAAAATGAAGGTGGTGTACGAACAGAACAGCGCCCTGGGCGATCCGCAAAGCATCGAAGGACAGTTGACAGAAAATGGATATAGGCTGGACAAACTCAGGCTAGAGATGCAAAAATTTCAGGTCAGTAAACCTGATTAGGTACCAAAATTGACTCAACCAAATTGCATTACCGTCCACCTTTTTTATGCTTATAGTTTACCTGTAAACTTCTTTCTCTCACCAGAACTACCTGGACGAAGCGGAGGGCCGGGTGGTGACGCCGAATCTGGAGAAGCGCAACCGCAACAGTATCTCGGATGACAGCCTGTCGAGGAGCGCGTCCGACTCGAGCATGACCAACCCCATCAACAACAACAGTAAGGTGTCGGCGCCGGGCACGCCGCTGCCTTCGCACTGCTCGTCCATCAGTACGGATGCGCCACACGCCGAGCCCGAATACATCAACGACGATGACGAGGAGGCCGAAGCCAATGGCACCGAGTTCGAGGATGCGGACCCGCTGCCCGTGTTGGGCACGTGCCGGGCACTCTACAGTTTTGAAGGTGAGCGAACGCCTCTCTGAAACTTATATTTTCGGTAATCGTCTCTGGGCGCAACCACTGAACTCTAGACTTCTGTTCTAGCCTCTTTAAAATAAGCTAGTCACCATAAAAGATAGGTTCAAAGTAGTGACGTAATGTGTAAGAGTGATGTCGTCACGTTAAATAGGCGCCATCTATTACTGCATCACAATCAACAAATTAGCTTAATTAGATCAAATATTTGGCTGTCTTTTCTGCTTATGTCAAGTCGGAATTACTTTTTTTTGTTATTGATATTGTTGGGTTGAGATTGTTTTAGAAATGGTATTGCTGCATATATATATATGTTTTCCTCCTGTTTTGCTCCGTAACATTCAGCCCAGAGCGAGGGATCGATCTTCATGAATGAGAACGAGGAGTTCCAGGTGATTGAACTGGACCAGGGCGACGGCTGGACGCGGGTGCGACGCGAGAGCGGCGAGGAGGGCTTCGTGCCCACCACCTACATCGAATGCTTTCTCTACACGGACGTCTAACATACGTCCGCCGCCCACCGGAACCGGAAGTGACGCCAGCCGGTGTTGGTGCGCGCTCGCTGCCACATAGTCCCCCCATGCTCAGACAGATTTTTTTTGTCGTCGTCATTTTTAATATATTTTTCACCCACATATTCAGCCGCTTGTTCGTCACTCCCACCATCCTCCCCACGCGCACGTCTAACCGAGACCTGTCCACCTGAGAACATACAGGAAAACATCAGGAAATTGGGGCAGTTTTTAGGATTAGACGTGGACAGGGATAGTTTTGCGCCCGTTTTTAGTCTCTACTCCACTTTCTTGCCTTGCCACCCCTAGCCTCCCGCCCCCTCCATTTTCCCGTTCGTATTAGTGGTTATCCGTGGTCCAAGAAGCGGACTCTACCTGGCCAGGGGAATTGGCATGGCAGGAAAAGTAAAATATATTCGCCTTACCTATTTTTACTAAATACTGCTGCAGGTCATATATGCATATACGCGCCGATGTGAGCTCTTCCGTGAAAAGCCGTTGTGGTGTGTCGCCTTTTTATAGCTTGACGAGAGAGCACTTTTGAGAGACAGGAAAAAGAAATAGTAAAATTTGTTCCTGTGTTTTTTGTTTATAGGATGAGAAAAAAATATTTTTTTCTTCTCGTTGCATAGAAAATTGTGCCGTTTTCATCTCTACTTACTCGGGATTGCAAACGTTTGCAACAGATGAACCTCAGATGCGGCGAAAACTTTTTTTTGCGGCTAATTTTTGCAACCATTTTCCCCCTTTCCGAATGGGATATCTACAAATCGTCTTCAATATAATAAAACATGGGATAACTTAAGTTTCTTGCTCACAATTTCTTTTAGTTCAATTGCGCATGTATTTTCTTAATCTTCGGATTTTGTTTAATTCTTGGATTATTATTAATCTGCCGTCTACTTTATCTGCACTGCAGGTCAACAAGAACCGTCTGATGACAAATAAAAATGTGTCCACAAGAACCACGTAGTCAACAATTATAGTGCAGCCCTAATGCCGTCGTGTTACGTCTGATAGTGGCTCTATTTGGCAGGAAAATATTCGTCTAGAAAGTTAGATTTTCTCATGTGATGCACAATATACATATAGTATAACTATATTTTGGTCTAAACGGGAATCGATAATTTAATTTTTCACACGAATGTCTAATTTTTTTAACCGACCGGTGTCCAGCAGTGGAGAGACAATACAATGTTCCTCGACGCCAGCGTTTCTAGGTTAATCTGATAGTTGTTTCTCGCCCCACCACTCGTCACGCACAAACTGGATTATAAACGAGGTTAATCACAACTTGATGTCGGTTAGTGTAGTTGTCCTAGCCCGGTGTGGGGGCAGTAAAAAAATCGTAGGATAATTGTATGTAAATATATGTTATGTTAAAAGAAAATACACTCTCGTTGTACAGAACCTCCTATCAGTTGCTATGCTTAACCGTGCAATGATCTATCGTATATGCTCTTATGTCGTTTGTCTAAGCTAGCTCTTAGCAACTGATGCGCACAACCCCTTGTTAGTAGAAGAAATTGGCTTTTCGTGTTTGGCAGACTCGGTCCGCGCTGCAAGAAAATAAAATGCAAAAATTAAGAAGTTTCCCCCAAAATATTGTTCTTGCCCGTCCTTGGAATGATGTGAGTTTTTTTCAACAAAATGTGACCAATTTTCTGAGCTTGGTGGTTTTACTCATTCATTCATGTTCATCGATACCACGGGAGCTCAAGACATACGTGGCGCATTTTTAGGGCGATCTATTATAATACCTGTTCACCCGGTACTTGGTCACTGTTTTCGTGGCAAACTGTTACAACCCCAGCTTTCAATGAGTCCTGTCTTGTGTATTGTAACTGGACATTAATTGTTAGTAATGCATTGAACGTGTACAACTTTTAAAAAAATTGATAGTGCATCGCTTTCAATCGATAATGAATTGTCATTTGCCAGTTGCTATTTATGGATTACTTTTGTTTATTTGCGATTAGCATAAGTTCTTACTCCTGATATCTTTCAAAAATCAGCCTTCATTCTAAAAAACTACATATGCATTATGTAGTTTGATTCACTATTCAGTTATTACAATATATATATATATTTTTTAATTCACTAAAGTGTATATCACAACAGGAGTTTATGTACCCCTCTTGGTGCTTAGACACTATGTAGGGGCACATTTGCACCAGTACCCCGGGAATCGAACCCGAGACAGCCGAACCAGTCAGTCGCTAAACCAACTGCGTTACGACGAGTTAAATGTTTACTTCCTTTGGCTTTCTTCCCAAAAATTTACGTGAAAGGCAGGATATTTTTTTAAAAAATTAAATGTTTGTCAGTTAAGTCAGACTCGCTATTTTAACCGAACTGGTTTGGGAAAGCACTAAAAATTAAAGTTTACAGTTAGCCTCATTTTGTCTCGTATAGCATAATTGAAAAACTGTTAACTTCCGTTTTACGTCCATGTATTTGGTATAACGACGATCATCTAACCCTGTAACACCACCATTTTTATTAATGACAGACGCTTACCAGCTATCGTACCCAAATATATATTTATTATTCCAATCTGATAGGCTGGAAATTTTGTGTATTTTTTATCGATTTCATTGAGTCTGGGGTTTCTAGTACGCACCATTTTTTTAAACCAACTAATAACCAGTTAAAATGTTTACCTTACACATGTTTTTTTTTTTGTAAAGTCGACCTACAGTATGTTGAAATACTACATTTGTTATTTGATATGCAGAACCTCTTCGCGTCTGTTTGTTCGATCTACGGAGGCAAGATCGAATCGGAATTGCATTTTTGCTGAAAAGGCAGATTTTTTTTGTAAAGCTGTAGTTATATGTTAATTTCAGTACTTGTATTATTTTTGTAAAATATATTTTTAGCGATATAACAGCCTCTTTCCTCACGCGCGCGTGTATTGCATTAAATAGCTTATGTTTCAAAGTGTACTGATGTGCGCTTTTGCTTATTTTTGAAAAATGTCGTGCTCTTTAAATTAAAAATTGTAATTTGAAGTTGGCAATATCTCGTTTTTTTTAACAAGTTCCTGTTTCCCCGCGACAACATGGTCGTTGAACCAAACCAAAATAACATGAAAAATGGGACTTGGTTTGTGCATAATTTGAGATGAATTTTGGCCTCTCGAAAGTACTGTGAACTTCGAACCACAGGGTATGGTTTCCCGACGAATCTTCTGCGCGAAGAAAAATCTTAGGCGCCCTGTGATTGGCTGATTTATCAAAACTGTAATTCAGAGATCGGTTGGTTATTGGCGACTAACTACTCCATGGTGGGCTCCTCTCGTAACTCCAGCCCTGATTTCGAGGAACTGCCTGGGACCTAAACATAGTACACCATTTTTTATTTTGTGTTTGTCTAAATAGTGATTTGCGTAGGTTCCAACGCCGACTCGTCACGGGATTCTATTTCGAACTTTATGTATGTTTCGTTGAGCTTGTGCGCTGACCAAATCGAATCGCAAATTTCAAACTTTACTAAATCGAGTTTGGTATAGCATCGAGTATGGCATAGATGCAGAAAAATAATAACAGTCAGACGGGACGATACTTTCTAGTTTAATTATTTATTTATCTACCCATACACTTAGAGCGAATTTGACTTTTATACTATTTATGTTTATGGGATTACACCCACGCATTTATATTATTATACATACACGAATATTATACATGTACTTGCGCATGTCCCTGTAGATAATCGCGCATGTACACTAGGTTTAGAGGATATGACCAGAAATCAGAATTCAGTTAACACTGATACCTTCCTTAACTGATAAATAAGATTTTGACAAAATTACTGAAGACTTTCAAACACAGAATTTTTTCTCTAGACATTTACTAAACAATTTCGACGAATTGCGTGTATGTAATTGTGGATATGTTGTGCTTCTTGAGAATGGCTGCGCGTTGTCTGCCAAGGCAAACCAATTGCTTTCTTCCTAGAGAACGATCAAGAAATGTTTCCTTTCAACTCTGACGTCAGTAATAGTGCGCATTTGACTTAAGTGGTGACCTTATTGTTGCGCTAGAACCACATCGGCCTGTTGAGCAATCTCAGTCCACGCGAAGGTGATGTCTTTGGATTCGGTGAAACGGCTGCAGACTGCGAATCGCAGCATGTAGACGTTCTTGACGGTGGCCGGGACCAGATGAATCTTACCGCCATCGTTGATTCTCTTCAACAGGTTCTCATTCAGCTCACGACTTCCCTGAAAAAAACAACAAATTGCCGTATTTTTCGACGCACTCAGTTCAATTACTTCATCATCGATTATTATCTCGAGAAAAACGTTACTATAAAAGTACATGGAACAAACCTTTAACCGGAAACAGACAAGTCCCAAGATCACCGGTCCTATGATTTCGAATCGTTTGTCGGTCTGCAGGAGATCCTCAAATTCGTGAGCCTGTTTTACTTGCTAATGGTGAGGAAATGAATTATTTTTATTAGCAAACAGTAGAACAGTAGAAACAGTTCATTATACGGGTCAAGTACAAGTGGATAGCGTTGTTATTAGAATAAGTTGGAGAGGAATTTTTAAATTATAAGTTCCTTTTTACCTTTCGAATGTGCTCTCGGAGGCCTTCGGCTCCGTAAAGTCGCAGAACAAACCACATCTTCAAGGAACGGAAACGACGGCCTAACGGAATGTGCCAATGCTATTCGCAGTAACAAGAATGACATATTTACCATTAAAATTCAACAGTAATTCATCATGTAACTGAGAGTTTAACACACTTTGCAAAAATAGCGATATTGTATTAATAAGAAAGTCGCACATCATATGGAACACAGGAGCAATACAGGTGAAGTTTTAAATTTTAAATTCTTGGGAACCTATCGTCACTCGTAATTTTACACTCGTACATTTTGTATCTTGTCCGTTTCAGCATTCGTACATCGATTTTTACTAAAGTCGTTCCGATGCCTTTCCTAATTTTGCACTGAATTGTTGCGTATAACTTCTCTTGTAAGTTATACTGGCGCAGAACGTCTAGATTTAGAAGTCGATTACCACTATTTGTAGAACTTTATCAAATTTGTGAAAGTTCAACAAATAGTGGTAATCAATCGACTTCTAATTTTGCCAACAAATATTTTCCAAACAAATATCTTCTTCATACTATTTTTGCCAAAGGATGACTTACTCTGTAATCCGGTACTAGGCCTTGTTGCTCGTGTTTCAGATACAGTGGATCGACGATAAATGCTTCAGTCAACTCCTGACTATTTTTTACCCTGTAATGTAAAGTAATGTAAGATCCAGTTATCGTTTACTTGGTGAGGTCACAGTACCGATGATGCTATGCGGGAAAGCTCGTCGCCGGGCGGAGCTTCTTAAAATAGATGGTGCATTGCGGGGAAAACGCCAACCCGGGCGATGAAATCTATTTTCGCGCTCAATGTAAGCTAACTTGTAACCTTGCCTTTGTTTCTGTAAAATGTGTTTCAACAAAGTAGGTGACTGAAATAGTCAAAAGAGATTCAATTGATCTGGAAATGTGATTTGGTCAAGAATCGTTTTTTGCCTAAGCGTTGGTCATCCAACGATTCGTGAATTAAGAGCGGCTTGTGAGACGTAAGAATTTACCAACCACATGGCGGAATAGTCGAAATTGACCAGCAGCCATTTGTGCGGATTAAAGTTGAAGGAGTCGGCGTATTCGACGCCGTTGAGCAGCGGCCGGAACTCAGGACAGATGAAGGATCCACCCGCGTAGGCCGCGTCGATGTGGAACCAGATATCCTCTCGTTCAGCTGACGCGAGAGAAAATGTAATTGAAATTGAATTGGAAAATCTGATTTGTATCAATTCAATAGCCATATCAATGGCAAAAGTTGGTCGTACTGATTTTTCCCAATTCGATGATGTTGTCGAATCCCAGTGAAGCTGTGGTGCCCAGGGTGCCGATCACCTAAAATGAAAGCGTTCACCTTTGAACCTCGTTGAAGGTGTGCCCGATGAAAGTCACAAATCTAGAAAATGCCGATATTAATTCTTACGAGAAAGGGAATTTTTCCTTTGGCTTTATCTTCTTTGATGGCTTGGTCCAGGGTGTAACCTCTCAAACTGGTGTTCTCATCGCTGGGCAACAGACGCAAGTTGACAGTTCCGAGGAGGCCAGCTCGTTCCACAGAACTGTGAGCCTGTTTTTAAAGTACAGTTGGGAGGGATACAACAATTGTCAATTGTGATATGGAAGTTTGTTATTTAATAAATCAGTTGCTATTTGAGTCTTATGTAGAGTAGGGAACTGACGTCTCGTTTCGGTGAGGAAAGAAGAAGTTCGTTACTTTTTGGTCAATCCCCTCGTAATTGTAACATTCGTAATTGCAATAGATTGAAATAAAATTGTCATTGCTTCGTTGTTTTAGTTGACGATCGGTTTCTCCTGACAATGAGGTTGATTTAATAATATTAATATGAAATGTCAATTGGATTTAGTTTGACCTCGTCTGACCCGTAGGCCACCAGTCTTTCGCAAATGGAGTGAACGCCTTCGCTGGGGTTCTCCTGTCTCGCTCTCTTGATGGCTCTGTTTTTGGCCGCTAGGAGCGCCACAAGCGTTGCTTCGCTGGCCGTGGCCTACATTCGAAACGGGAGAAACAAAATAAAAATAGTTTCAGTGAGATTAACGACTTTGACACTGTTGGGCTTCAAAAGCTGAAGACGAGAACTTTTTTTTTTTTTTTAATTCACTGAAGTAAAACTTAAAAGTGTGAAGCATTCGGCATTCAGACGACCTTACCCTAACCCTTAGACGTACCCTTTTTCACCAAACTCTAGCGTGACGTTTAAAAAAAATTATAGATTGAACAAACGCAGTCCAAATATTAACATGTGTGTGCCCGACGCGGCCTCAACCAATTTCCAGATTAAAAGGTTTTTCAACTTATCGTTCAGGTCGATAGCTAATCGATAGAACTTCGTACGCCTTATTGATACCTCTGAGATATTTGTTAAAGAGGTCCACCAGCGTGTTCGCCCTAATGTGGAAAAGGTCGCTGGCATCACTGGTAGCACGTGAATGGTGATCGAATGTTCAGCGCCATTTTGATCAAGTGAAGACGCCATATTGAAATTTTCCTTTTTAATGACAATGCTTAAAACTTCAACGGCTCATATCTCGAGAAATACGCAAAATCGAAATCTGAAATAAGTTGCGCTCGACTACGAATTTGCGGAACTATCTACAGCTGAAATTGCACTCAATTTCGTTAAGCCGTTCGTAGACAAACGCCAAGATGGACGTATTAAATAAAATTAAAAAAAAAAGAGAGGGCAAACTTTCAAGACTATAATATGTATATTATTAACATATTCCCATCAGAAAATTGTTTGTTTGATTACCTGAACCACGCCGCCTCCTTTTCCGCCTGAACTGAACAGAAATTCTTTGGGCAATTCCAGAAGTTGTCCCAACCAGTCCATCATGACCATTTCCAGTTCCGTACAGGCCGGACTTGAAATCTAGAAACAAGTAACCAAATATTTAATTCATGACAAAAATATCATCATCTTCATCATCAGGGAGCCGATGGTTCCAATCCAACGTTAGCGTTGGATGGATCCAACGCTAGATTAAAAAAGTTATATTCGTTTCAAATTTTAAAAGGGTTGACTGGTCGAGATGAAATAATTTTGAGTAATTTGCAGTGCACTTCTTTTTTACAGTTACGGGTGCGTTGAGGTTTCAAGTTCTCCTTACTTACCCATGTGAATCCAATGCAGCCAATGGCGTCAGACAACATGTCTGCCAGTGTTGCCGGATACGAATTGGCTGTCGGAAAATAGGCGTGAAAATGTGGCGAATGCCAGTGCGTAACCTAACGCGAATTAAAAAAATTATTTCTGATTAAATCAGCTCCGTAAATCTACAGTAGATGCAAAACTGGAAGTCAGGGCAAACAAAATTAAAAATGGTTTAATACATTTTGCTCAAAAGCAATTTGAACGCGCCCACCATCTATGGCCTCTGTGCGAGACAACTATATTGGTGCCCTCTTGTGACGTTCGAGAGAACCAGTGTGGTTTGTTGCAGTTATTTTTGGTCGACGATCGAGACACTGTCATTGTTATTATTGTTTGATGATCATCTAATTTGAAATTTTGAAAATTAAATTGTTTAGGGTTATTATGTCGATTAAGGAATGAGATGCTGTCGCAATCCGAACCCGTGTGAGGACGCGTGAACTCATGAGGATCCGAGGCGAGGGTCCGTAATTGAGTGCAACACGTCGTCATAATGTCAGCGCAGATTACGCCGGGCCGTTGCTGTTGATGAATGGGATAACGCGGCCTTGATGGCTCGCATCCCGCTGGTATGGGACCGAGAAGGGATTTCGGTTGGGAGAGACCGCCCCGGGCAAATCTGGCTAAGATTAAGACCTCTAGACACCGGAGACTTATGCTTTTTTCTTCTATAGACGCGCACAATATTGACAAATTGTTTAGTGGAAATGTCAACGGAAATGTAAAGATATTTTACATCCAGCTAGACATATGCGTTTCAATGAAAGTTTATTTTTCTAAACTATTTAATTTTATTAAACTCTATTTTATTGTCCACACATTTACTAAAGATAAACTGACAATAACAATATATTCTCGACTAATGGGACTCTTCAGTGATATATGGAATAATGGAAACGGGGGAATTGTGCCAATGTACATTGCACCCCGGGCAAATTCCCCGTGTCACCCTTTTCCCATTTCAAAAGTCAGGGAATGGGGTAATGTACGCTGAAAGCTGCTCCGACTATGCAACAGGCTTGCGATAGTGCGCTACAATGGGGGAGGGGAGCTCGCAATCTTTGGCCTTTGACCCCCATCACCCTGTTATCTCTAACGCTCGCTTTAGGATTTTGTCGTCACGTCACACCGAACGGCAAAACTCCTTCCGGTCAAGCGCATATGCCCAACGCGCCCTCCATTTCTTTTATCTCGTTGCGCCAAATGGCCAGCTACTAGGTCTAAAGCGAAAACGATTTAACCCAGCCATTTCAATTCACCACTAGAAATGTAGAATGCACATTTAAAAAAATCAAATTCCTGGCCCCCCCGTCAACTGTATAGCTTACGCCAGGCATAATAACTCGTTCCACGTCCTTCATGACGTCATCCCATTTGTCCGGTGTCTCGGGGGCGTGGTCAGGGATGAGTTTTCGTAGGTAGCCCGGCTGGACGGTGGGCAGGACGCGTCGCTGCTCGATGGTCTCCATGTAATCCGCTATGTAGTCCACCATCTCTCGACCACATTTCCGGAACTCAGCGGCCTCCATCTTTGATGGCGCAAGTTAAAATTACTGCTGTTGACAAACCCAGAAACCAAATTCAATTCAATTAGTCGATTGCGAATTTATAGGTGACGAGATGTGAAGACGAATATTTGACTAGTTTGCGGAAAAACTGCATTTTTTTGTATTTCCGCTCCCGAGCATTTCCGCTCCCGAGCATTTCCGCTCCCGAGCATTTCCGCTCTAAGTGTATTGGAGCCCTACCTTGGGGAATGACGTTGACACGTCAAAAAATTGAGAGACGGGGAAATGTTCTGGGAAGTAGGCAAGTCGCGGTGGAAACATCTTGTCTGGTCAACGAGTCTGGCATGGGGTAATCGTGTCTTTGGCTGACCACGCCCTAGAAACCAGAGCACACAGATTGGCCCAGCAGACGCGTGTGTGTTGCTCCAGTGATTCATGGGACGAATTAAGTTGGCGTCGCCATTATTATAATAAACGTATCGCTTATTAAATTGGACGAAGATTTATTCGATCGTTGGAGCCCGACTCGAGACCCCTCGATGTCCGGATAGACAGTGGCGGTAAATGACCATCAGCCATAATGGACGCTCACGACATGCACTAATGGGAGCGACCCCCGACGTGCTCATGTTCATCGAAAACAACCATTAGCTCCAAGCATGACCGGAAAAAATGTAAACAAGGTTGGGAAATTTCTACCTGTCCTCAAAAATGGATCAACGAAAATGATCACGAAAATTGACAACGAAAATTAATATAAATATTAGAAACGCACCACACTTTGGAACCATATTATACATATTATACTCTATTGTCAATAAACAAAATAAATATATTCTAAAATCTCTGTTCAATAGCAGAAACACTGAATCAATTTTGCCATCTTTTTCGTCGAACCATCCGCGGATAATAGACAGTCTTTCCTGATTAATCTCGCGGATCGTCTGTCGAAATCGGAGTCACACATGTTCTGTAACATTGGGTCTCTGTGGTAAGCAAATATTTATTAATACCTCCACTGCAGAATCAAGATTCTGAGATCGCATCCACGTTTTGGAAAAATTAATTGTCACGAAGGATTATGGTTTCAGTTCCAGAGTTTTTGGAATTTAATCAATTGAATTAAATAGCGTTTATCCGATTAGTTGTGCGGATAGATCTGGTGCGCTCCATGTCACCAGCGCCACATACAACGATAAAGTGAGTTATCGAATAAATGTCACGTCCATCGTTTTTCCCATCACTTTATTATTTGAAGTAACTACATAGTTGATGGATTATAACGTAACCAAATAATTTCTCGTTTCAATCAATGTTCACTAGCCATATCAGTTAAGATTACGATAGATTTCCACCAATCGCACTTCTTTCCGTGTCGTTTGAGCATGAAATGTGATAGTTTGAACCATAAATGTGTCCGTCACGACGTGTCCTTCTTTCTCAACGACTTGTCCTTTCGATTAATAAATTATCAAAATATGAACTTGTCGTCGTTTTTCCTTCGCCTAAGTGTTCTATTTACTACGCTCGGCGCGTAAGGGTGACCAGAAGACACATGGTTTCGTGTTACCATAATGTCATCTGTTTCAAGGTTTTTGCGAAGAAAGACAAACGCTAAAGTCTCACATCAGTATCTCATTTCAATTTCTATATCACTATCTCTAGATAAACTAAATAAGGCAATTAAATAAGTACAATGTACCAAAAGGCAATTTTTAGAAGTACAAATAAATATTGAGTTGTGTTAATTTTCCAGAGGCAACGATTCCCCACATAATCTTACATTCTTCGACACATCAATAAGACGCCAATGATTTCAAACTTAATTAAAATGTAAGCTAAACAAACTGAAATCATTTTTCTTAACTGATACTTTTTTCTGTATTTTGTCTTCCAATAATGAAATAATTGACAATTGGCTAAACAAATGGCTATATCATAGAATAATTGAGTTTCTGTTGGTCGTTTTCAACATAAACCAATCCAAATTTGTCGATGACACCGCTGATATAATAAATGAGGAAATTGCTGGACACAATTTAGGAAATCAATTTTGTACTCGCCACCGGTGTCCTAAATTGTGTCCAGCAATTTCCTCATCTATTATAAACGTGAATCAAATTCTTCGATTTTTCGATTGTTCATCTATTCAATTCAAATTTGAAGCATTCAATCATGTTACATTAAGAAAGGACAAAGACCGGCAAAACCCATTTTATACTATCCGACGACATATTTCTTTATAGTTGTAATATTTGTGGTAGGATTTTCTTCATTTCACACAATCATGTTGCAGTGTTTAATAATCAAAATGTCCCCCAACATTTTTTTTTGGCACGAGTAGGATGAGTTGTCAAGAAAGTTTCGAAAGGTTTTTACGATTTGAACGGAACATGAATCGAATTGTGATCGAGACTTCACGAAACAACATTCTAAGTAAAATTGAAGTTGTGAGTAAACAAGTTAATCGATGATGGACTCCTTACCTGTTGATGTTGATGCCGAGCGCGTTGACTCTCGCAATCCACTGGCGGAACTTCGATGGCTCGAATCGGTGATACCACTAGAGAGGAGACGAGCGCGTCCGTACCACCAAAATCGAGTGTGATCGATCAACTGAGGCTCGCTCGATAGTGAGTGTGTGTGTGTGTGCCCTGGTGGTTACCGATCGAACATCATCGGAGAGGAGGCAAAAGGGGTGGGGGAGGCGAACGAGACGAAACGCGTTCGGCACTTTGATCTTTGTATCTCGTTTTTCGAGTGTCTCAGTTTGACGAACTCGACGATCGAAGATAGAAATTGAAGATAATGCGAGTCCACTGATTTAAGTTGACTTAGTTGAAGGTTGATTGAGTGATAGACTACGAAACCAAATTTTCAAACTTGTGACCTATGTCTACATTGTATTATGAGAACATTGCATGACGATTTTCTAGGAAGGTGATTTGAAATTGACTAAACAATTTTTAAAATTATAGAAGAATGTTTAAAAGTATAGAAGGGAACTCGAATTTATTATAAAATATCTCTGTGTAAATAAAAATATATGTAGTTATGATATTAGAGTTCTAATGCAAATCTCGTTTTTGAAAAATTGCTTAGTTATAATGAAAGCTCATTCTTTAAATTGTCATTAGATTTTTTGCAATGCTTTAAATTATGTTTTCAAATTTGTAACGTTTGACGAACAAACTATTGTGGTTATCAAGTATAAAAAAGATGACCAAAGTAGATTCGGAAATTAAAATAATTTTGAATTGTGACGTTATTATTTTTTAGTTTGACTCAGGAAATGAAAATTACAGTTTCAATGAGTGTTGCAGTGACCGATAGTCTCGCTGGTTGACCGACAGTTTTTCGCAGAACTCCCAATGTCAACGAAACCGAAAGACTGCGCGACGAAACTACGTATCTTGTGAATACAATCTCTCCATTTGCATCCTTCTGTCTACGCAGTTGTGATCTTATAACCAGAGGGACGAGATGCTGGGAAAAGATACTTCTCCGCGCACCCCGCTGCTCGACGACTGTGTTCTTGCCGCGAGTTTGGCCGAATACTGTCTATTTATTCTGGTGTACGTGGCCTAGCCCTGTATAGAACTGTTTCACGAACGACACCAAAGCAGCTTTTGGCTTGAACGCTCGGCTTCCGTCGTCAGCAACAAGTTTACAGGGTGCATCATAAATCCACCGGCAAGTCATTCCGTACACGCATTAACAGCGCACTGTCAAAAACAAAATTTCAATTTGGAAAAAGATGATCTGACGATCCCTCGAGATTTTCTCAAATTTATCGAGTTAAAAAAATCAGATGGGGACCACTGTCCGTTCGAGGCGGTGCTGGTGTCCAGCCTGAGGGCTGCTGATGGTCGTTCCTGGTACCGGAAGGTCGGTTTCCGGTGAAGAGCCTGTGGGTTGTCGGTGGTGCCGATGGTGGCGCTGGCGATCAACCTACAGGTTGTTTCTTCTGGCAGTGATGACCAGCCTGCAGGCTTGCTTGCTGTCACTGACACTGCGACCACACAGCTTGGCATTGGTCTATTGGAACTTTGGCGGCAATGACTTCAGCTTGACCAGCTTGACCAACCTGCGGCTGTCAGTTGTGGTGTTAGGACACATGCAGGAATTGTCCAATTCCATTTCGATACAATCTCCAGGAGTCGATGGAAGTGAATTAAAATGATCAATTGAAGACTAATTTTTTATACAGATAATTAAACATTTTTCATTATAGATCTACTGGTTTGACAAATGCCTTATTTTGTTTGCTTTCGTCGTATTAACTCTTTTCGACACTTTTAAATCGAATGTCGAATTTATTCCGTATGTCAGCTGTTTGTCAATTACTTTACGAATCAGCCTCGCTCGCAAGTTTTCGTCAACAATACCCTGTCGTTTTATCTAACGGTCGACTGACCACTCTTTCTTTTCTTCTGCCAACCTCCTAATCTGACGAGAAAATCTCACACTGACCCGAACTTAAACGGGGTCATTCGTTCTGTAACAAGTGACCCATTAAATTCGGACCTTTTGTTTGACAATACGAGAGAGGCCGTTCGCTGTGATTGAGAGCCGACATTTGAACTTCGACCTCCTTAAATGTTGTCAACGTTTGCCAAATGTTGGCTATAAATTAAATTCTGACAGCTCTGACGTAAATGATGCATTCTCTGTCATAGAAATGATAGTTATGCTAGGTGAACATGTACAAAATGCATTCTCGTCAGTAACTTTAAACGTTTAACTAATCAGATTCAATGTCAGATGCTAAACACGCCCAAAATGTAAGTTCCAAATGCATGAACGTCATCAGTTTCCTCGATGTGACATTAAAATTAATGAATTTACATGTAACCCTAAAGGAAAAAAAGCGATTTATGTCTATTTATATTTAGTAATAGCCTTTTAGTAATAGGTCCTTTAATGCCCAGAAGTGATATTTTTCTATTGGTGTTGAGATTGTTAATTGGACCTTACTGATCTTTCCTGAAAATCCATATTCTGCCAACCTGTTGACCTTTCTCAATTGTACCACCATCATTTTTCTAGACATTTGACTTTTTTTTATGCGAGTCACTCGCTAAACCGATTATATCACCATTTCAGACACCGAAGCCCTTTAAAAATCAATTCTCTCTCTCTCACACGCGCTCAACCTCTCTCTCGAAGCCCTAATGGCTTCCGATATTTTCTGCCCGCCACTTCCGGCGGGCCACGGTTTCCGTGGCAACGCATGGCGTTATGGTTCACCACCCAACAGACACGATTATACCTATCCCCTGCCAAGAACTTTCTTTTATACACTGTTGCTTGTTGCTTGACGACAGTGCAGTCTGAAAGCAACAAGTGGTACCGAGTCAAACTTTCGAAATCTCGCATAACTAGAATCTCGGTTTCACAAACTTCAGTTTTTTTGCATTAAAAAAATGTTCATGAACTTGTGTATTCGGTTGTTACCTAATTCTTTTTCTATGAATTGGACTAAGAAAGTATGAATAAGTACATTATCTCGGTTCCAAAATAACGATTAAAGTCCATTAAAAACCTTTTTGATCCTTTTATTCCATGGCTGGCAATTGGTTTGGAAATTTAGACAATAATCCAAAACGACAGACACTGTGTAGAAAATGAAGAGATGTCATGTCTCGTAATTATATAATAACTTCTTGCTTCTCGTAATTGGCACGTCCATTTTAACTTACTAAAGTGTCCACATCAATGTTAATTGGTTAATTAAATAATAAAATTCCCTCACATTGGCTATCTTATTTATTTCTTGATACGAGCCACTCGCATTGTCTGGGGATGGACATTTTCGATTTCGATCAAGTTTGATTCAATTCTGGCATCTACAGAGTATTACATAAAAATATTTAAAAAAAAGACTCATTTTCGTTAACGATCGTCATTGATGTCACTATGAGGGCAACAACCAGAACATTTGGCACAAGAAATTGTACATTCAAATGTTTTATTTCATATGATATTTTACAGTCACTTTAGTTTTTGAAAATACTGGTTCTGATTTTATAAAATGTTGATCGTGTAACGTCATTTGTGGTTTTGCGCCAACTGCATTCTTCCGACATTATAGGACATCGACAATTTTCATTTTCGTCAAGCTGATGATTTTTATGCCTGAGAGCTCCTGTGTATCATTTTTCCTGGTATTGTATTTGTGTTACGCATTCGTTGATCTGCGCATGCGCGTGGACGTAAGTAAGGGGGATCTGCACCCCCCCCCATCTTCCCCTCCGTCCTCTCTCTCGCTAAGTAAACGCGGTGAATCTTGACGATGTCCTTTTAGCCCTCTCTTCCAATCATCTCGGGTGGACTCGGCTTCGCTTCGCCTGATGGAGAAAACTTGTTGCGTCTCGACAATAAAGGAGTCGATCGCGTGCAAAGTGCTAGAGTTTAAGGTCGGCCTCCTGCAAATATTTACAGCGTGGTTTATTCTTTTTAGTTCCAATCAACTGTGGTCAACCGCACTACAGGTGTTCTGTAGAGACCCCTATACGAGGAACACGTCCCGATATCGAAATTTTCGAGAGCCGAGCCGGGAATCGAACCCGGGACCGCCGAGCCACAGTCAGTCGCAATACCGACTGAGCTACGATGAGTCTCACATTTGATTTAATTTATAATAATAATTAATTATACTTGTTTTTCTCTCTCTTCATTTGAATTATCTATTGTGTTGCACTGTTGATAAATTTATATTTCTTCTAACGATCTTCAGTTATACTTGTCGATCTTGCTTCAGCTTCTGGCCAACTGACTCTGGTAATCGAGATCAGGAGCTATTCGCATTGCCATTTTTCTATACATAATTCGCTACAGAGACAATTAAAGTCATAATCATTTACACCTTTAAACTGACGTTTGACAACACAGCTAAATTTTGCAACTAAATTATGACTTATAAAAGAGAGAGGGGGGGGGGGATGTTATTTTGACGGGAAAAAGTTAGTCCATTTTTTATATTTTCGAGTAAAGTGAAAGTGAAAAAAACAATCTTAGCATGTGAAACTATCGAAAGAAATGCCTTCCATGAATCGCGTATTATATTTATAGATTCATTTAAAAGCAAATTCACGTCACACTTACTAAAATAAAATTAACCGGATATAAAAATCTTGGCATTGACGACAAATACAATGACTTGATTAACAGGTTGCATTGATCAAATACACATTAACACGTTTTGCTAGAGTGTAAAGTAAAATATTGTTTATGTGCTCGTATCTTGAGCGTGACTTCTCCCATCAATGGCTTATTGACGTTGGAGTAAAAACGCCAGAGCCTTGGCTTCATCTCTCTAATGCTATAGCCCAGTGATTAATGTGGATCCCTCCTTCCCTCACACCGAGTCCTCGAAACTGGTTATACGAACTGCAGCTCTCCAAATCAGGAACACCCACACAGCTAGATCTGAACGTCATGATTGACATGAACAGGAACTGATTTCTTAGTATGAAACTACTTTTGAGATTCGATGTATCTTTACTGTACTTCAGAAATGATTGGTATACTTTGTACAGCATATTAATAGTTATTTCGATTATTAAAGCGCATTGGAACTGATTTTTGATAAATTGATGTTGACGAATTATTTGATCTAATATTTCAAAACTAATCTCAATGTAGTTGTCTCTCTTCATAACAAAAATGTATTTTCTTCCTACTTCGTGATATAGTACTCCGAGGTATTCATTGAATAATAATTAGAAATTTAATGATCCAGTGTGACAAATATCACTGGCATCACTGGTTGCACGTGATTAGCGCACGTGAGAGCGACACCGCCATTTTGATCAAGTGGAGACGCCATCTTGGAAATTTACTTTTTAATGGCAATGCCTATAACTTCAATGGCTGATATTTCGAGAAATACGCAAAATCAAGATCTGAAATAACTTGCACTCGACTATAAGTTTACGGAACTATCTACTGGTTAAATTTAATTCAATTTCGTTAAGCCGTTCGTAACTTAATTCCCAAGTTGACGGATTAAAGAAAATACATAAAAAAAAGAAAGGCCAAACTTTCAGGATTATATTATTATATCTCTGCACACCTAACGAACAAAGACGTGAAATCGAACTCTGAATATTGTTTTATTTTTCGAACATCTTTATTTATTGAAGAGTGATAGTTCAATTGTTTCTTAGTGTGTCACTAGAGATTGTAATAAATTAGTATTGGTAATTGGAAACCTGGTTGAACGCCGGATTAATTCGCCACTCCATTAGTCCTTTGTCCAACGAAATCCTTGCATCTACATGCACAACCTAAACATCTTTATTGTCATGAAAACACGCACAAGAGCACTCAAATGAGAATTCAAAATAGGAAGGTAGATGAGACAATAGCTCTATCCGCTTTATTGTGCGCGACGCCACTGAGAATCTTGATTCCTTTGAAGCTGGCAGCGAAGTCTCCGCTCGTTAGAGTGTCTTATGGCGTTCGGCTACTTCTGTTTTGCCTCCGAGTGCCCACTAGTGCCCACCCACTCCTTGTCTAGGCCACGTTTGATTGATCGGCTCCATGCGTGATATTTTCGTCATCAATTCGCTACTGATAACGAGGTGGATCAGCGGGTCGCAAACTGCGTCACGCACACTGTGGACGCTACGCTCTAACATGAGGTGACACTCGTGGTGATTTGGCAGGCGTCATCAGGTTGAAATTGTCACTTGAAACTTCTTAATTGAATGAATTTTTATCGATCATTTCGCGTTTGGTTCCATGGAGATGTCACAATATATTGGGTCATGTAGAAAGTTTGATCAAGAAACAACTGCAGGGAATTAAAACTGAAAGTTAAGATTAACAACAGACGCGAAAATTGCCATTCATTGCCGAGCACGAAAAAATTGCAACAAAAAAGATGACGATGACTTAATTGACCTCGTGCAAAAATCGAAAACTAAAAAAAAACCCGAGCATATCGTAAACATATCAAATATCATAAAGGGTTGCCGAACGACGTTTTATTTGTCATTTGCATTATTTATTTATATATTTCAGTTGTATTTAAATAATTTGCTATTACACTTGAGGGGCACAGAATAGAAGAACGGTGTTTTTCTTCAGTTTTTTTAAAATCATTTCATTTTCAAATCAATAATTGTAACCAAATTACTAGCAAAAATTAAAAAAGGTAATAGTGATGCCATGGTAATTCGTATTTAATAGCTTTCATTTGGAATATAAAAAAAATTAAATTTTTCAGTCTTCCTTTCTGTAATCCTATATTATAAAACAAAGAATTGGATTTTGGTGTGCAGAGCAAAATTTCAGAACGGCTCAATGAAATCGC
>JAQGBY010000984.1:0-34144 GCA_034698785.1 Mycogona germanica
ATGCGATTTCATTGAGCCGTTCTGAAATTTTGCTCCGAACACCAAAATCCAATTCTTAGTTTTATAATATAGGATTAGTTGTAATTTCTAAGCTCCCGTTTGTCGTTCTGTGTCTCACAGCAAATGCTTGAAATCAAACCTGTGTTCTTCTCACCTTTGCATTCGAAATGTTTTGATGGAGTGGTCAGCACCAATTTATCCCTCATGTGATGCGGCTCGGCGCAGCGAGCAATGCCCGGTTCCACGTAATCTTTTTTCACCCAATCCGATAGCCAGCGTAGGTGACAGTCGCAGAATAGTGGATTGGCACCCAGGGCTCTATTTGGGAGGAAAAATAATAATAACCAATATGAGCAAAGTACAGACAATTGTTAACGGAACGAAGGTGCATGGAACTAAAATTAATTGAAAGTGCATCTCACTAATTGCAAAATGTTTCAATAACTACTCGAAGCACCGCTACGTGACCAAATAAGTAATTAATTTTCTATCAATTAGAGTGGCCTACAAATATTTGTCGGATTAGGGTTTCGAGAATGTTGATTAATAAACTTACATGTGCGTAATTGACACCAAATCACGAAATGAACCATCTGGGATCATAGAAACATCATTGCCATGAAGAGATCTGGTCGCCGCAAAAAATAAATAATACACATTAGTTGAGTCAAACAATACAACGATTGCAACGTACAGATTGGAACTTCGATATGTAAAATTCTTGACTTACAAAATACGCAATGATTTCAGTCCGAGGAATCCGTCGCGTTGGACGCACTGTAGTTTGTTGTAACTTATAATCCTATAGATAAAAAGAAAACGACGTGCCCCAATCAATTTATTGCCGTTCCAAATGGAGACAAGTCTACCCTTATGAAATTACAACTTTACTTATCTAAAAAAAAAATACGATCAACTTACAGCGTAGACAGATTTGTCAGGTTGGAGAAACTGTTATTGGTCAAGATGGCTATTTGATTGTTGCTGATGTCTCTGAAAGAACGATTAAATTGGTCACACGATTAATTAGATATAGACATGTAAGAACTATTTTTCTCGTAACAAATGCTACAAATTACTTACAATCGAACCAGATCTTTCAGGTGATTGATTCTTTCTTTCTGAATGGCGGTGATTTCATTCACGTCCAAATATCTAATAAATGATGATGAAAAAACAATTATACAATTGAGTTTAAAAAATCATTAATATTTAAATTATTTCGATGCATTTTAGATGTTCTTAAATAATATTAATTGGCATATCTATATTGCGCTGTGCCCATCGAGCCAGAATCTGTGTTCGATGAGGAGCGCGACAAAAGCGTGGCACTCACAATTCAGTGGTGGTTTCCGGTATGTCCTTGGGCACTTCCTTCAACTTGGCTCGGCTGCAGCGAACTATGGTGCCGGAACAGGAACATCGGTAGGGACAGTGCGGCTCCGGGGAACACGCGTTATCACGATTATCGTCTAAACATAATTCAAACAGGGCGACATACAGAATTAGTCCAAAGTGAATTTCAATATCACACGAAACAGCCGCGTTTTTCTGTCTGTGCTCGGTGAATCGAGGCTATTTAAATATGGAGTATTCCACAACTGATGAGCCAACTGATGAGCCAACTGAACTTTTCTCAATAAAAAACACGCAATATTCGCAAACAATTTGAATGTTCGAAAAACAGAGAAATTATAATTTTAGACGTGTTCATGTTTATGGTTGCCATATTTAAATTCCGAAAAACAAATTACTGATTCAATCATTTCCAGTTCATTCTGTTTTTGTCATAAATATTGAAATATAGTTTTAAAACATAAAGAGAGTGGTTATACACGCCCGAAAAAAAGCTTTCGCTAACAATAAAGCAAAATCAAAAATAATAAGAGACACGGTTTCAAGCAAACCGCTGAAAATGTTTCCCGATACCATCTTTAAGTCGCCTTGACTAGTGTAAAAGATTTAATATATAACCTTTAATATTTATATTTATTAAATTTAATATTTAATATATACTATATAGACTTAAATATTCCGAGATTTTCATTTCAAAATGGCGAATCGTCCATGTTATTGGAATGAAATAAAGGAAGACAAAAACCAATTTCACAAACAGGTCGGAAAAAACCCCTTACCGTCGCATTTGAAGTCCTGAGTGGGAATATCCTGGATGGGAATATCTTTGAGGCGATTGGGAGAAAAACACCGCGGGTTACCGGTCACGATGCTCTTCTTTCGCAACCAATCAGAGAGCCAGCCCAGGTGACAGTTACAGCTGAACGGGTTGGACAGCAGATTCCTAAAAACCAACATCAGAACCAACCAAACTTAACCAAAAGAGAACCCATATCGTGGTTACATTTTAAAAACCTGTATATATATATTGGCTACATGTAGATACTCATCTCGTCTCCGACACAACACAACACGCAAGTATATACGCTGTCTATATCACATATGGAGCAACATTAAAACTAGATTACCTCCGCACGTAAGTAATTAAATTGCTAAACAAATTACAGGGGCGGATATGACCGATCTAATTATGAAATGTTATGTCTGATTCGCACGTTGCTTTCTAACGACACACAATTACAGAGTTAATTGCGCGCCAGGGCTGCATATAATTGTGAAATTAATAATTCAGCGACGCTCCACTCGACGACTGGAGATGCGAGCTGTATCTATCTGGAAGCAACTTAGATTATGGGTGCAGATTTTATATTGGGTTGCTCAGGTGTAAAGGGGGCGAGCTAGTCCATATAGAGACGAAGATGGTGGCGATTTTCTCCGCCTTTCTGTGGGAATGAAAAGCTCCATGTAGCGTAAATGGACTAAACGTCAACGAATATTTAGGACGCCAAAAAATGCAAAAAGACAAATTGAAATTAGTTCAGGAAATACAAATCAATATTTCTAATTAATTATTTGTTTTCCAGAATTGCATGACGGTTCCTCTTTGTAGGCAGACAATAACCAGACAAATGCAAATACGGTATTCAGAAAGGCATTGATGTCGGAATGGCGGCAGGGAGCTCTTGGGGGAAAAATAGGCTCGTCAATTACACTTACAATGTTGAAAGGTAATTGAGACGTTCGAACGATCCGGGCTGGATGCAACGAATCTGGTTGTCGTACAGCGATCTGTGGGGAGGAGGAGGGGTGCGTAAAGAAAAAGACGGCAGAAACAATACGGCGATTACAAATACAAGAAATTAATTGCTTTTTTCAAAATAGTAATTGCGAGTTAGTGTCATCAATGGGCGCCTTAAACACATTTTATGATTATTGAAATACTCACAAAAGTCGGACAGAATCTAAATCCACGAAAGTGTCGTTTGTTACGCATTCGATTTTGTTTGTTCTCAGCATTCTGAAATAGGGGAACGAAAACTCCAGTTAAAATAACGTTAGACCACATAAATATAAAAACAATTAAAGTTAAGACTACATGTCTGATCAACAAATGATGGTTAAAAGTTTGCAAACTATTCAAGTATTTCTGAAAATCAGATGGGTCATTATATACAGTATATTATAATCCTAAGCTTCAATCTGTCCGTTCGGGAGTTTGCTTACGAACGGCTTGACGAAATTTAATGAAATTTTAGCTGCAGATGGTTCCTCAAATTTATAGTCCAGCGACGAAATTTCAGATTTCGATTGTCAGTATTTCTCGATAAATTAGCCACTTAAAAGTTTCTTAAAAACAACCCTTGTCCAAAAAATTTAAATATGACGTCTCCCCTTCTCCGAAATGGCGCTGTCGCTATCACGTGGCACCAATGCTGCCAGTCATATTTCCTTATTTCCCATTTGTAAATCGTTTAATACCTGAGACATCTATTTAACAAATACAGAATAAAATGCTTTTGAGTTATAATCAGGTTGGATATTAAAATTGTAAAAGGTTTGAAAAACTACAATATATAATAAATTAAAAACCAGTGTCCTTTCGGCATTGCCGGGGTTTTCAATTATTCTAAAAACATTTCGTTGACATGATGGGGACTTTTGAGCGAAGCCGGGTAATTTCCTTAGTTATAAAATAAGCTGATTCTCAACTCATGGCGAATAAAAAAATTTGCAGTAAGAGTTTCGCAAATATCAATCTGACTCAGCGTTCTTCGCACTTTGTTGTTTAATCTGGATTGCCTGTTGCATAATTGAATCAGATTGCAACGACTAAACAGGAATAGAACGAACTGCAGTTACGATTTTACGAAATGACAAAAGAATTGTTGAGCCTAGCTTAACATTTCAAAGTTTACGAGCATCCTGCTGGTTCACAGAGTAACAATTTTAATTAAAGGGTTTGCGAAACGCAGAAGACGAGTCATTAATCAAATTAAACTGGGAACAGACGTCCGGGCAGGTTTTTAAAAAAATAAAATGAGATCTCCTGAAAAAAGAGAGTGAGAGAGGTATAAAATGGAGAACAGTCGCTGAGCTGAGACGCCATCTTGACTGACTTCAATTTATAAAGATTATGCGAAGAGCGCGCGCCGGGGAAAGCTTTTTACTTACAAAGTTTTCACGTTCGTTAATCCGGCGAAAGTCTTTGCCGACAGATTTTTCAGCTTGTTCTCAGTCAGCAGTCTGCAAACGACAAACCGGAAAAAGAAATGGTCGGAATAAAATACAAAAACAAACTCGGATGGCATTGATCAAACGCTCTAATTGCGTTACGGGTAATTAGGACGGTTCGAAATGGGTGTCCCCCGGTTTACACGCGACGGGAGGCTATCCCAGAATTGGCTGACCGGGGACGTGCAAACTGTGGCCCCTTGAGCTCTCCTAGTGCCACCCCTCTAAAGAAATTCGATCCAATACTTTATACGCTGCAAACAAAGCAACTGATTTAAAAATCATTTTTTAATTAATTATCTTTGATAATCAGAATTAATTTTCGACAATAACACACCAGCCCATATCACTACTAATCAATCAATATCGATAATATATAAACAAATAATAGCAAAAATTGCTTCTGTTCATCGCATTAAATATAAGAATCAATGAAACAATGAGAGGGTTTGAAACTGAGATCAAAACACTGGAATGGAGATATCAAACTCCACGTCTTTGGCACCCCTTGATTGGCAACGCGCTTCACCGAATCCAGTTAAATGGCCCGAGGGTACGAAAGATTGCCCGCAATTCCCTGACGTGGTAAGATTAAGGGTCTGCAATCACGGTGTTCCATCTATTTCCATTTGCAGCAGGCTAATTACTTCAGAGAAACTTGTGCGGCCTAATGGTTGTCTGGGTTGTTGATCTTAGTTATATACTGTATACAGTAAATTATTTTTATTTATTGGTTTTCTCATTCGTGGAGTTGTCATTCTGCAGGCGAGTGGGATGACGCAGGACGAAATAAAAATTAAATCATCCGTCAAAAATAGCATTTATAATTGACGTGCGTAATGGACACTAGGAGATAATGCAGCTCAAAATATATCCAAAAGGTCTTGCAATCATGCTGCAGTAAGAGGTCGCTTTTTTGACAGTTGTGGGGTAAACAGTCACGTGGGAACACGATGTCTCATAGACTTTGCATGGCAAACATCGGTCTCGAAAATAAAAAAGTAAAGCCGATATATATCATAAAAAAATGATTGGATTGGTTTGTTTGAAAGATGAAAGTTTGTTCTCACTGATGTTCATTTATTTTAATTTTGTCTCAGATTTTAAATGTAAAAAATCAGTAGAAGCTATAAAAAAGCACGTTAATTCAAATGGGTGCGTAGTTACGTAGGCTCCTGAGCAGAGCCATCACACATATATCGCGATCTGAAATACTTGACGCGCCATTATCACCATGGAAACCAACAGAAGCTGCTGCGTTTGCAATATCTTCCTGCGAAAAAAGCGGATGTGTGACGTAAGATCCGGAATTCTCCCGACAAAATCTGCCAAAAACGCTTTGTGTCCATTGGAATTCCGAAGATAATCTGATAAGAATCGTGGGTTACCGATCGATAAATGTTATTCGATGAAAAGTGTTGTTGGGTAAATTTTCAAGACTTTAGAACTCAGCTGGATTATAAACAAACCTATATAGAGACAAACTCCGGACACAAATTAAACGTCTCTCTCTAATTGTTTAATAGAAAACATTTACGAAAAAACGAAAACTAACGAACTAACGAAAAAAATCTGAGCAAATTAGCTATGCGACCAAACGCCAAAAAGACAGAAATTCACTATTTCAAAAGCCCTATACTCACAAATCGTTTATGGAGGATGCCCCGACAAAAGCTCCATCTTCGATCACAGCGATCATGTTGTTCCGAAGATCCCTAGGAGTGGGCAAAAAATTAGAACAAAAAATCAACACTTCTTAATTTTTAAACAACTGATATTAAATTAGGCAAAATATACTTACAATTTTTTGAGATTGGGAAGTCTAGCGAAGAGACCGTTGCTCGCAATTTTTGTGATCTCGTTTCCATTTAATCTCCTGCGAAAAACAAATAATGAAATTTTATCTCTAATCCTCCATACTTTGGGTACCCGATTCTAGGTATTCTGGTTGGTTGACGTGAACTTACAGTTCGGTGGTGAACATGGGTATGTCGTCCGGCACGTCCTTGAGCTTCCGCCTGGAACAGTCCACGATGGTTCCCTCGCAAACGCAATTCTCCGGACAATCCTCGTCGATCATGCATTGTCCAGCCAGCTTGGTCCGGTGTTCCTCGGCACCTGCGTTAGCCGTCGGATCAAAGGAATTGGAATGGGGGAGAGGGGGCGAGAAAGCGACAGATAATGACGTCAACTGGTCACGTGGCCACGAAGCTGAAAACCAAATCCAGAAACCTCCGAATCCCCTCCCAGATGCGTCAGTGTCAAATTTTGTGCAACTTGGCCATGAGTTACCATGAGTGAAAGTGGGGTACAAAGTGTTAACAACAATGAACAGATCATCAACCAACACACGAGTTTGACAGAAAAGCCCAATAACAAATTATGAAGAAATGTCAGTGAAGAAGAAACGAAATGACCGTTAGACGGAGCTGTCAAATCAACATAGAAAATAAGATTGATTACAAATATCAATCGTCCCAAAAGTAGGAGCCTTGATAGGATAATCAATATTGGACTCGACTAAAAATAAAATTTGATTGCTTAGTTATTTTAATTATTAATGCAAAGAACACAATGGCTTGTGAACGGAAGATAACCGTTTAAAAGAATAGCTAGAAAGATATATTATTAATTTGTTAATTAGCGTGAATTGCTCACTAATGGCATGGAAATTTTCCTGAAAACAATTTGTTTATGTGGCAGCTCAGTTCTATACAATACATAGGACGAAATAGGCTCTAAGAAAACCAACGAATATACATTATTGTTAGTCCCAACACCGTACCATAACCATTCGACATACATTTAAAAAAACAAATTTAAATATCTCTACAGAGTGCAACTTTAACAGTGCGATAGATCAACGACAAACTATACAATCGTTGAATAAACTACCACAAATTTTACAAATTTACAAAGAGTGATTGATTGATTCTAAACGGTGATTCAGGAGCGTGATCTGGCAATCCAGCAATGCCCCCGAATATCCCGAAAGCGAGCAACCACGCACTGCATCGGAGAGTGTAGTAATTGCCAACATTTATTTACATAAGGCAAACACCAATTCTGTCGCAACCAATAAATATACGCAAGCTCTCCAGGATGGGTCAAGTTGGGATACGTAGATATTACCCCTCAGTACAGCACACAGTCGACACTTCCCCTAAGAACACACTTATCGTACATGTGATAAAAAGATAGGACAGTAACCGTTAGGATCATTAACCATTTTTACACCTAATTAATTTCATTACCATATCTTCGCAGAATAGGTGCGGCTGAAGAGCCGGAGCTGGATCGAAAACGATCGTCGAATAAAGTGTAGCTACACTAAAACGCCAAAAACCTAACCGAGGGGAGCTGCTAAAATTTATGCGTACATTTTTTGTGTGTGCGGGGGAATGGAGAGCTCACCTCCATTGCAGCTACCCCTGGGGACGCCGTTAATTCGTATTTGCATTGAAGTGCCCCTCCCCCTTATCCCCCCCCCACCTCCCATTAGACCACTGCACTTCGGAACCAGCAGACCTTGACTATCCACTGACGACTAATGTCCGGGAATTGAAAACGGCAATGCCTCCCCCCCGCGCTGGCCAAAGATATGAGAGAGAGAGTAGAGACTGGGCGCGACAATGCATACAAACCAGGAGTCACTATTGCAGTCTCCTTGAATGGAACGAGTCGTGCCCACGACATTTGGTTGAAATTGTCATCGCTAGGTGCGCTTCGCCATACATCAATCCGTTAACCGATACCATTTATGATGATGTTAAATATTGGAAACTTTATAACTTATTTTTAAATATACGTTATTTTTAATTGCGTATATCCTTTTTTCAAATTACGGTCAATAGATATTGTATAAAATCAATATATTAAGAAGAAAAACGAATTACAATTTCTAAATTGAATCAGAAAAATAGTCGAATGATGTCCGATAGTAAGACACTTTTAATCCATCAGTTACAGAGAGCAATGTGGACAATGGATGGAATGAGTGGACAATCTAAAGATCTTCAATAACCCGGGGACCATCAACCCTAACTGATTTTTTTCTCTGTAACTAACGGATTAAAAGTGTCTTACTATCGGACATCATTCGACTATTTTTCTGATTCAATTTAGAAATTGTAGTTCGTTTTTCTTCTTAAAATATTGTCTGTCTCTGCGTGTTCCAGAACACCTTCTATTTAAATATCAATATAGAATGTGAAAATGTGACTACATCTTAAAAAATTAGTCGGTTCAGGACAGTGCTGAAAGTGGGCTCTCCAATTGTCGAGAAGTACGCTCCTGAATTTCTGTTCCTTCAATTTGAAATAAGACGTTCAAAGTTGACAATGTTTCTCGCAGCAACTCGAACTTCATAGTCGATGGGTTCAAACGGCTACCGCTCTCCTCACCACTCATCTGTTCTCTAACCCATCAAGTCTTTGGCGACGCTTCTCTAATGACTTTATTGGCCGCATCCTTTTTGCCCATTAATTTTCTTATAACTAACATTTATTATCGAAGCGAATTAACCCGTCTTCCCGCGATAACGGCCCATTTCATTATTTCTTGATCGCCCGTTGCCGCCGACAAATCCCGCGGGCCGTTTCAGGACGGAAGGCGAACATACCTTTCGCTTGCACACTGACGCGTTCAAACCCCAAAAGTGAGGCACATTTTTCTGCTTGAATTTACCTATTTCCCCTCTTTCAAAATACCCGTATACCTTTGAGGTACATGTATTTGAACAATTTTGACTATTACTTTATATTTGCAATGGATATTCGACTTCTTCATTCCCAATTCTTGATATTCGACTGAAATTGTGCGGTTTCAGCTGGTTTTCAGCAAGCGGCTGAATCGCGAAATGATCGTGTCATTGTTAAATGTTTCGATAGTAGGACAAACTTTTCAACATTGGGAAGTGAAATCAACATTTCTAAAAAGAAAAAAATTCTTCTCTAAATCTGCAACTCGGAGGGATTCTAAATCTTAGCGCTTCTCCGTGAGGAGGAGGAGGAGGAGGAGGCGCCTCTTCAAAATTGCCAATGTTCCGCTTAGGTAGGCGAATTTCAAAGTCTGAACGTCCCAATGAAAAAACAACCCGGCTGATACACGGGAGCACTTTCGAACACGAAATATCGATTATCGGGAACGATGTAGTGCGCGGGGGGAGGGGAGGGGGCGGCGATATATAGTGCGGCTACATGCGGCACCGATTGAAAAAAGAAAATTCAGAGTAAGGTATAAAACTTGCCGGCGGATGGGAAGGAAACGGGGGTAGGGGTAGAGGGGGGGGGAGAGCGAAATGCACCGTTGATTAATTGGTTTAATGGCAAGAATGTGGTCTGTACGTGCGCGTAAAGCCCCCCCCCCACGTAAGGCACTAAGTAAAACCGTTTTAATAATGCACGAAAGAAAATAGGTAAGCGATTTCAGAGTCCTAGCGCCTATTTGTAGCGTTTGCTCCCGGCTCTTTTCGCTCTCTCTAACCGGGCTGCAACACTTATTAAATCCAAAATAATGGAATTTAATAAATAACCATTGAGAATGACCGAACCGTATCATGTTCTAATGTATGTACTCGGAAGTCAACAACCTATCTGAAATACAATAGTTACATGCAGGCAGAGACAGGCATGTCCCTTAAATCCGCCACAGCATGGAACGACTGACCAGGTTAGGGTTTCTCGACAAACTCTACCCAGATGTTTTCGATGACGATTTCACCTCTCTCTTTTCCCCTTCCCCCTTGACCTGTTTTACGTTTGTTTTACATTTTCGGCTTTCATTTGTAATTTCGCAGCCATCGGTTTTGGTCGCACATACCAGTACGTACGTTCAATTCCGAGGTGCTCTAGTTTTATTTTCAAGTTTCATTTTCAAATTTTCATTTTTCATCATCCTAAAGACAGCTGATGATCGCAAGTGGTGTTGCGTGAAACCGGTACTGCCTACCTTGGGTACCTTGGGCTAATTTTCCACGGGAGATGTGGATGTGGTAAAATTGTTTGATGTGAATCGTCATTGTCATAATTATTTGTAGCGTCAGTTCCCACGGCTTTCTAGTTTAATTTTTTCGTTTTCAACAATAGTTTACTATTATTGTATTTTATATTAGAAGAGTTATCGCCAACTCTCGTTCGTCTTTTTCGTCCGGTCTGTCCCGGGCACAACCCCCATTTTTATCTGAATTTTGTATAAAAAAATTAGCCTCCTTTTCTTTCACACTGCAATTCAGTGCCGGTGCAAATCTCTGAACAGCAGAGGCCATAGTATTTCCTGAAAGTACGATCCACACAATGCGCGATGGAGAACGAAAGTTGCGCCATCCTGTGATGCTGCGAGAAGCGAATAAGGTGAATGAAAGGGGGTTCGGAGTGCCGAGTGACATTACTTGTCACCATCTAAACCAACTCGTAGATTATCGTTATAGAACCCAACTCCACCCATCTTCTCCACCAAGATGACGCCTCCAGTGATACAGAGGAACGACGCAGAAAACCCCTCCCCCTCCCCCCCTCGCGACGCGAACGTCGACACAATACACAAATTGACGTCGACGGTGTTACAATAACGAGATTAGGCATTTGAAAAAACCAAGTGCGAAAACACGAATGACAATGTAATTACAAATTGAGCACAACCGGTGTACCAACAATGTTAATGAGCGAGAACAGAAGTGGATTTTTGGAAGGCGACACAAAAATCGGGTCGCACTCGAAAGAGTGTTTTCTCTCCTCGGAACAAAATTGAAAACAGCAAACAACTTTCGAGCGCTTGTACTAGGTTTACACTTCCCGTGTTTAGTTTGTCGCCAACTTTAATTTGGTTTTAAATAATTTTTTAATTAAATTAAAGAGAAAGTAATACGGGAAAAGTGTTGTGAGAATGTAGAAACGAATTATGTTTTGACAGACTAGTAAATTAAAGACAGATTTGGAATTAAATGAAATTTAAGTTAGTCTTAAGCTTGACACATTTATGTCACGTTAGTCATTGACATTAAGTACAGCTTCAAGTAAAATTCTAAAAAGCTCCATCCAAAATCGACTTCCGGTCCACATTATGAACAAAGACATTCAAACACGCATAGCAAACATATAGAGGAAAGCTTTGAGTTGCAGGGTGGGTGGTTATCATGATTAGTTATTGACATTAGTTGGAAAAAGACCTTTAATTTGCGCTTTCGAAGATTAGAAAAAATTTAAATCGGAAACATTTGTTGAACGTTGAAAGGCGCCAGCTGCCCTTCAACGGGAAATAGAGAACGCAAGAGATAGAGTGACGAACGGACGAACGATATAAACACCACTTCCGCTGCAGGGGGACTTCCGGATTTCGTGAACGGGGGTGTGTGCGTGGCAACACGCCAGTGGTGGGGCGGGGCACCCCGGTCTGTCTCCTCTATACACCGCTATAGGACACTTACATACCCTTACATTTAAACTTTTTGTCTTTCATCTGTCCGATGCGGCGGCGCTGGACGCGCTTGGGATTCTCGCAGCGGGCGCCACTGGTCTCGATCGGGTTCTTGTGCAGGTAGTCGGCCAGCCAGCGCAGATTGCAGTCGCAGATGAAAGGGTTGCGGGCCAGGTGCCTGTCAAAAGAGACGAAAAGATAAAGAATCAGTACACAGATGCAGAACCCGACAGAACACAACTGTGCCGGCAACTAGCGGCAACAATTTTAACAGACGTGGACGCGTCGTCATAATGTGTGAAATTATAACTTCTGAAATTCAATTCTAATTGACAATTAATTTCCCATTATTTCGTTAAGAACAAATAAATATTATCGCAAAATTTTTATCCGACCCGTAAGGAGGCGTACTGCTTCCTTACTGAGGACAGTTTCGGCTGCGCTGCAGTGAAATAAATTATTAGAAAACGGGAGGCGCTTTTTGACTGATCGGCCCAACCGACCAGGACATCTGATTAATTACTAGAATATGTCAATTACTGAAACGGCGCTAAGAGTCATTACGACGACCTCAAACACTTTTAATGCGCGTTAACCGTTTAACAGGTGCCATCATGATCATTGATTAAATACGCGCAAGAGTCATATATGGGTTGATCGATAAGGGTAACTTGGGGCTCAAATAAATGGAGAAATATATCGCCAATGTGGCGCTGCTACAGAGCCTTCTCTGGTCTGGAACCAATGCGTGAGTCAAGGGTTCCCAATTGTAAGAAAGAGGCGACAAGGTGGGGTTCCACCGCATTTTTATCTTCCCGAAACGTCTATAAGCGATAAAAGGATTAAATTTAAAAGACGGCCCGAGGACGATATTTGGATAGGTGGAGGTCACTAATTATTTGCCCGGGGTTTACATTACCGAGACCTTTACGTGTAGCCAGGAGGAAAACCACAACAGTGGGCCAGACGAGACCCATTCGCATGATAATGGATGTCTTGTTGCCGTCGGTAAAACGGCGAATGCCATCATAAACTGAATCGAAAATTCTAAACGCGCCAAACTTTTCGCATCAGCTAAATGCATGGTTAGACCGAGAAGCGAGTGTTCGGCAACCACAAGTCAAACCAGCAACGATCAAAGAGATATCGAACGATTTTTACATCGTCTTACCGGAAACGTCTTTCTCAAAGTGCCAACATACTCAAGTCTCAGGAGTTAGGACACATGTCTTGTCTCCTACGACGAAACACTGCATAAGAAGTTAGCTCATTGACAAATCCATTTGGTATTTAATGAATCAAAAGACACTTCTTTTTTAACGGTATTGAAATTCTGAGACAGATTTCGGGAAGTCCAGTGTGCATGAGAGGGTTGCGTTTGACTTTGAATACCATGCGGTCATTTGATCTGAATTTCAAAAGGTGATCTCGAAAGCGCAACGTAAAATCAAAAGAACATTTTAATCATATACCCAGGCACTGGAGGGTGAATGAGCAAGAACGGGACTCCGGACAACAAACTGAGTTTAACCCCTTTTGGCGCAACTGGGTTCCGGTCCGCGATCATTTCGCACGTAATACCTCTGCGTCGGCAATGACGTCACACCCGCCATCTTGGATTAAGTAAGATGGTGCTGGTGGGTGGTGTGAGTAGGAAGGTGGGGTTGACCTTTGTATATTTTGTTTGCATAGTATCGTGGTGGATGACGCTGATAGCGGGGAAGCATCATTAGAGCAGGCGGCAATATCTCACCGGAATAAAAGCCAGGGGTTGATTGGTTTGACCCGCGCGCGCTTAGGGAATCAATGCGTCTTCCTGTGTACAGTGTAATAAAGGCACCGCCCCCTCCCTCCCCTGGGATAGCGAAAGGGGGTTTAGGCGGATGTTGTCAACTGCAGTTGACCTGTCGTACGAGTTTGATGCTAATCCGATTTGTGATGGAACAGAAATTGGAGACACTGACGAACTCTAATCGCGATAGCATTTTTCGAACCGGTGTTCGGTGCTGGAAAAATCGATTTTTCAAATGCCACGCTGGATTAAATCGGTCAATATCGGGGAATTCTGGGTTTATGCAAATAAGCTCGGGGCACGCCATCGATTCTAATGCAAACGTAACGCGATATCAATTTAATTTAACAAAATCTGAGTGACGTTACACACTTCCATTGCAGGCTTACTTCACGAATCTACTCATACTGATGTTTAAATGATGAATGATTCGTAGGAAGTCAATGAAGACAAAACGAGAAGAGACTAGGCCTGGTTCTGTGTGGTTCATCATATTTTTCAAGATCAAGTCGCGGCATGCTCCATCGTGTACATGGCTCTATTAGATTGACTATTCAACAGATAAACGAACAGATTTAAATGTGAAGTAGTCTTTCCCTTTCATCATCAGTCTACAGATCAGAAAATTGGACCATAAGACATACGGGTGGAAGTGGTAGGGTGGCTTATAGACCACAATCAAGAAACATAATAAAAATAAACTGTCACCACGTTCATCAAATAAAATGGGTGGATTCTACCCGTTTAGTGAACGGGCCTCTTCCATTATCGCTCCTATTGTCACAGAGAATAACAAACTTCACAGCAGATCACCCCGAGTTATTGTACCACGTCGCGGCTATGGGCTAAAAAATGTTCAAAACGTATTCGGTCATAAACGCGCTGACTGTAGGAAATTCAATCAAGCCCTAATCCGTCCGCAAATATTTGTTTCATTACATGTTAAACTAATGGCATGCAATTTGAATACAAATTTGTGCGGTTAGGCCGCCCCGATACGCAACGGGCACAAATGTTTTAGTTTAATTTGAATGCGCCGCTTATTTGATTAGCAGGCCTCCATTCAAGCCGACTATATAAAGTAACGTTATGAAACTGCCGCAAACATAATCCTGATACCCCCCTAACATCGGCAAACGCACAAACTTAAGAAAACAGATCAACAATGCGAGTATCCCAAATTAGAAGAAACAACTTTAAAGGCCCGACAACTTCAAACTGAAATTGCGACGATTCAATTCTTAATTTGACTGAAAATAACTTTCGCATCACTTGATTTGGATAGATCAATCCATAAATTACATTAGAGAAATTAATTCAGGATTTCAAAATTTCATAACATATCAGATGCGTGAATTGGGAAATAATTAATTTCTAAGTTTGGTAACAAGTCTGACTTCTAATTGGTTAAAAATTCAAAACATCTAATATAAATTTCTTGCGTCACTAGCGGTGAAAATTACAACCTGCCGCCGCCTGCAGCTATGAAATTTGTATGGTTCAACGATAAAGATACGGCAAGCTTACAGAGTTGACCCGTTTGGCTGTTGGTCTAAGGAGGATGTCCATAAGGAAATATCAAATTTGCTAGCACTCGTTTGAACCATACGTCCACGCCAACGCGAACATGAACATCCAACTGCGTCCCGCGCTAATGGCAACCAACAGACTAAGCCGAAATTATGTTTCCACTTTTTATTTTTAGATTACGAACTTAGTTTTACGACCGCCCGACATCGAGTGAGACAGCTCTGATCGAATTAGAAAGTAAAAGCTATTTCAATTTATTAAATTACGTATATAGGGAACAAATTGGACATTGATTGGCTGCCCTCTCTTCAGGGCTAGTCGTCGTTTGTCAGGCAGTTGTTTGCCCCCGTTGAGAACCTGTAGTGGACCATGGTGCCTAATCCAAAGTAACCGCACATTAGACGGTACCTGAATCATCATCATGACTGTATGTATCGAGTACATACGAAGTTGCACACCGATCGCGGTGCTGCGAGATCATAAACGAAATAAAATTTCGATATCGATAAAATATGTTCTACCATCTTCGAAGGATTTTCTGATTGCACCGATTTCAAACGGCCTTTAGCAATTCACTACAATTGCTATGACATTATTCGACACCAAAAGGAGCTTAGAAATTGATGGAAAATTTAAATTACATCACGCTTTTCACAGCTAATTAAAAAAAGAAGTCGAATAGTTGCGATTAAATGCATAAACAATGGCTGAATGTAATTTCAAAACCGAACTGAACTCTAGTTCGCATATCAAAATCACAATATGTTTTTTTAAACCAGGAATCGAAGCGACTGTCAACAAAATGATTTGAAGTGTTCCAACCAATTAAGACCGCAATATATGAAACTTAATATCACAACAGATGTACGAGTACGAATTTGTTCCGCCCAGAGAGGTGCAGCAGTCAGTGTGAACCCAACTTCGAAGCGAGCCTTTCCAAACCAGGATCCACACACACACATCTGCAGCTGAACTCAGACAAATCGCCGACTTAATCCTTACATAAACAACAGATGGAAATAACGTCATAAATCGGCGACTCGCCCCAACTCTCCTCCTTCTCTTACTCCTCGAACTCCAACAGCAGCAGCGCCATATAATAATATGGAAACATACGAGAAATTAACAAAGGAGTGAAAGAGTAGACGAGAAACAAAGACTTTATAAGAATATTTCAATACATTTTTTAATTTTTTCGTAAGTCGGGAAAATGATGTAGTCATGGAAGTAAACCACTCTTCAACTTTACGTAAGCCCGACTTGCGCTTAATATTTAATCAAATAAATTAAAAATTAATACTGTCTGAAATGTCTTAATGGATTGTTAGGATGCTGCTTTCATCGAAACTTGTAAACTCATTATAATGCCCATTTAGGTGCATTAACGTCTCAACAACAAGATATCTTCCTCAGATCCCCTCCCCAATTAAAATTTAATTTTTATTTCTGATTTTAGCTAAATAATCCATAATTGCGACTTCCCGTTACCGGCCCTATGACGAAATGAGCGCCACCTAATGCTAAAGTGCAACGCCCATCTGAACAAATTCACTAATGAGGGGTGTTGGCGCGAGTCATGGAATCTCTAAAATGTGAAAAGAGAAATGACGAGGAGGAGGAAAGTTGGTACCAAGTTTTCATGAATGGAAAATGTTAGTTGATCTCTGGGAATTTTTGGTCTCCGAACGCGGGATCACAGATGCCGCAATCAATCATTGGCTGAAACTTATGGCCCACCGGTGTCAGGCGTATACCTTTGTTTACAAATGAGGTACGGTTGGACAGCCTGTCGATGCGGTCAAGCCCCAGTGAAATTGAGCTCAAAAGTTTGGTGAGCCAAGACTGGAGTTGCATAGAAATATTTGTGAAAGCAAATAAATACAGGCGCGCTCCGAAGCCGGGTTATTAAGGTCATTCAAGAGTATTAATTTCTTAAGTTTGAGACTGAGTTTCGGTGCTCTTGAAAACTAAAATTTACTCGAACTTAAGAATAACTGACATTCTACACTCGTAAACGTTTCCGTGCAGATCAGACATTGTAACAAATAAATTTTCTTGAGCACTTTTCAATTGCAATTTATTTATCGGAGTAAAATTGTAGAGACAAACCTTAGGATTCATTTTCTATTTCATTATAGCCAATTTAATTTCAGACTAGGCTCCGTTGCGATTTATGACAATACGCCGGCAACAAAATCAGTCCACACCATAAGTCACACTTTGAAGGATATCCACCCGGAAGTTGTCGAAATTTAGGCAAGTCACGTCAACGTCTCATGACCACGATTACCAGTGAACCAATGGCAGTTCTATCGACAGTACGCAGCTAAGAAATAACGTCGTTCACCGTTCAATCCGCGCGCTGACGAACAGCGCCCACTGGCGGTCGCCTAGCGAGTCAGTTCCCCCTGATTTATGTTTTAATTACGCTAAGTGCAGGCCAAGCGATCCGTTATAGCGTTTATTAATAGGGTTTAGGCGTCACAATGGAACCTGGGCATAATCTATGAGCTAATAGGCGATATTCTTTCAGCCAACAAACCGACTGCGTATGAGCGACCAAAAAAGGGCACTTTTCTCCACGACCAATAAACTAGATCAGCGAGGAAATATTGCAAAGATGAAGAAACAATTTGTAATTTTTAAACGCCTCCAATACCACCACTTTAGTTCGAGCTAATAAGAAACACGGCGCGTTGCTTTTACCCGAGGGATTGTTCGAAAAGTCGTTGTACTGCGAAAATTAATTTGAACTCTGAAACTTATAAGACCAATAAAGTATCAAAGCCCAGATGGTTAATTTACATGAGCCTTTCCCGCACCACCAAATAAGGCGGCTCTACTCGTATCCCCCCCCCTAGAGGACGCCACTGAATGTTGCAGCGCCATCTAGAGTGAAACCAATTAACGAGCCGTTCACGAGACAAACTAAACATGATTAACTTCTGTACTCGTAAAGTGGTCCACCTAAGCAACAAACCAGAAGTCCTTGGTGTCCTTGGAATTACGAAATAATAAGAAAAATCTGAAAATATCCTTTATTTTTGAAACCCGGCTAGGAAAATGCTTTTAAAGTTCAAACGGAACTAAACATTTGTGATCTCTTTACCTCCAGAATTTCTCTAAAGCTCTTAGCACATCAGCCGGTCGTCACAGAGAAATTTCTCTCGTTTTACTTTGAATTTCCAAAAAAAAAAATAGGGGTCGCATATACCTGTAATTGTTCTTTCCAAAAATTCGGACACATTTAGAGTTGCATTTTTTATTATTACAGATTAACACAAATCAAGAGCTTAGGCAACGCGTCACAGTGACATTGTTTAATCCCTTCCGTATCACCGGCGCCGATCGAATTTCTGCTAATCCATAATCCTCTCCCATGAAAGACAACCTGTTGTTAGGGGCACGTCAAAAATTCCGGTGCATTTTTTTTTGCGACAAAGAAAACGGTTGCCACGGAAAATGAAATAAATTATTCAGCTTATTTTAAGTGCAAATGAATATTTCACAAACAACACCCAGTTTTTAATTATCGGAAAGGGTTCCCTGGAATGCGCTCTCATGTGTGGAGACCAAAAATGATTGAATATTCATGAAATAATTTATTGCGCCATCAATTAATAATGACGTCAACGACACTTGACTCATTACAGTGACCAATATGTACGTAAATAAATGATTGTATCGGTATAAAATATTTGCCTTGCTCGTATAAATGGTACGTGTGAGGAACACCTGCAGAAATACAAACTATCACAACACCAAACTTAATTTTATTCAAAAGTAAAAATTAGAATTGATATTCGCAAAAGTTTGCGGTTGCTGCAAGTGGTATTAAAATCATAAGTTCTTATTTATTAGAATGATTCAATGCAATTTTATCAAATCCGAAAATATCGCCCTCTGACGTACAGCACATGGGTTCGCTTCCCTACTCAGGTACATGAAATGAGATTTCAGTCCGTCCGTCCTTTCACTGAAATCCTTCAAGAATATGAAGGTTTCAATTATTTAGCACTCAAAAAGCATTTTCTTCGAGTAACAAATTCAATTAAGGCCATGTTTTGCGCCACCTGGAAAAACCATTTCCCAGGCACCGTGTACAGGCGTCGTCCAACGGCATTCTCACCTAGGTTGGTGACAACGTGGAGAAGAAAAAAAAATATAGATAAAAAACTTGTTGCAAAAAAAAGCTAACACTGCCAAAAACACAAGCACTTAAACCGCTAAAGTGGCAACAAGGAAAAAAAATGGAATAAAAGCGTGACAAGTCCTTTTTAACATTCCGCACCAACAGGGGAAAACGGTGTCGACATGGATTACTAAATAAATAGCGAAGGTCGACGTAGACCAAACATATGCAAGTACATTTATATTGTTACGCGTCGAAAGGTGTTCGCGACCGACGCGACACAAACGACGAGCGGTTACACTACGCGTATCGGTGATGTCTGCGTCGGAAACTAGAACAGCCCTCTGATGGAAATGAACGCACCGCCCATTTCCGGGCCACCACCACCAACTAAGGTATTCCCCTTAAATATGGAATCAACCGACGATCGACACTTCGAGCTCAAAACTGTTAATTGATTAGACGAGTGTCGATGCGTGAATGCAAATCAGTTTGCGAATATTACTTTTATAAACCAAGAGCGGAAGATTGGTGGGAGACTAGGTGGTTTTTATCTAGTGCAAGTTGTGCGAAATTTTAAAGCAAAAATGGTTTCGTGCGTCACAGTGACGTGTGTAGATCAAGAGTTAGTTTCGCACCAACCGCTCGTTTCTGTACCTCGATCGTGTAGAATTTCCCACTAAATCCCACTTAACGCGCGTCGGGCGCACGGTTGCAAGGCGTGAGGGCACCAGGGGGCGCCCTCGCCACCTTGACTCTTAAGAAATGCGCGCCGGCAGGTGGCCTGACCTCGTCGGAACCGAAGAAATCTTGGAAATGGGCCTCGACCGTGCACCGAGGCGGGGGTGGGGGTAAACCACTCTCGAAATATTATATCATCTTTCGAAAGCCGACGATTTCGTTTTTTCGAAATGCCACACATACCATCCGCAAGGCAACGTGATAAGATATATCATTATAAAAAATTCTTGAATGTAAAATATTTTGCATATATAAAACTGGGCTCGCAGTATACAGTGTATATATACTGTAACATCAGTATCTGAAACAGAATATTTTTTGCAACTTTCGCATGCTTTGAAGAAGACCAAAAAGTTCAAAAAATAAAAACTCTGGAGAAAAATCTTTATATTGAAATAATATCTGTTTGACTTTGAGGTTAAGCCAGCCATCCCACAGGTCGTGCGCATGCGCAGACGGATGCAGATTTTTATTACAATTTCTGGAGTTCTCTCGCGAAGATCTCTCGTAAGAGAGGCGAGAGACCCCGGCATGTATACATACAGTATATATATCATGACTCGAAGACTGGCGTACTTTTAAAACATGACCGAATATCCAATGCACCTTTTGTGTGAACAGGATATAGCCGACGTCTCGGCGACGTGCGACGTCTTACATCGTGTGAGAGAGAAAGAGAGAGATAGAGAAATACACAGCTGTATATATATTTGGGATTTTGCCGAGCGGACGAAGAAAAAGAAAAACTTGCGGGGATGGAAAAAGGGGATATGGCGTGTGGAAATTGATAGAAGAGTTGCTGGCGCGAAATGAATTCCACTACAACCCCCAAAATGCGTAGTACATTTTTACAGGGTGCATTCCTTTTGACGATCGACCAACGAGTACCGTAAAAATCTGCGTCATAGCTCGCGATAAATGTAGCGAAATGACGTAATATTTCGAGATCGAAATCATCCAGACGATTTAGATAAACAAACATCGCGAAGTCATGTTCAATTCGTCCTATCACACAGTTGGTTAAACTATCGATTATCCATGGTGTGTCGATCTCAGGTTCAATTCCCGGTGGGGGAGTTCTCGATTATTCAATGACAGGATACTGGGGGAAAAGTGGACTCCTGTAGTACTATTCAATACTGTCGAGAATATAAACTAGAATCCCAACTTATATAAGACTTCTAGTAAAAAATTCAATTAAAAAATCTAAAGCTGTAATGTAATAAAAATATTTGTCAGAGGATTTTATCACGAAGCTTAACACATAGATACTGACTAGGGTTGCAACGTACGTAACCTGCTAATACATAATTATTATAAATGATCAATATTCGTTTGGCGTATGCACAATTTGCATTTACTATTTAAATATTATTTTACAATACATAGCTACTGTGCATTGCTACATGTATTTAATATATTCGTATTAATAAGGAACGGTCAAAATTTTAAAGTTCAACGAATTGCTTATTTCTCTGAGAAAAATTAGGAACGTCTAAGACAAACTTTTGATGAAGGATGAATGCATATTATAGACTCAAGAGTCAAACATCTAAAACCAACGTCCGAACCACCGCATCCTCAGTGCAACCGACGACCAATCCAGGAACTAGTCACAAAAATTCGATTTCCATGTCATCCCCACCCCTAATAGTGCACAGGCAAATAGCGACCGCAGTCGTTATCCGGCGGTGCGATCCCTGTCCCCACTCCCGTGATTCCCCAACACACCCACGCTGGCAAATCCTCCCCATGACACTCTCATCATCAGCAGTGGTGCCATCCCCTGGCTTTCTTCTAGAGAATATATTCGGCGGCTGCATCTGGGGGCGCCGCGCAGGTCGCCACGCAAATGTTTAATGCATGATCTCCCTCCTCCACTTGCTAATATTCGGGCAGGCTTTCCGCTCGCACCCCTTCTTCCTCAGACCCGCCGCGGTTTGGATCGAGACGAGACTTGCACCAACGAAGTATCGTCTCGAAATGGAAATACATACGTCGGTATCGTTCGGTTGGATCGCTGACAGCGAGCAACGCAACGGAAGGCAACGTTGTTAATTACGTTTATCCGGATATATGGGGGGACATATTTTTTTTATACATCAGCGTCATCTATCGTCGAGCCCGAAGACATTCCAGAAGACAGCGACCTGTTCCGGAATTGACGTCATTTTGGAATGTGTTTCGGAGAGAGCACGTTGGGACGAACCCAGCACACCACTAACGCCACACCAAGAGAGAATCAATTTAAATAAGACGCAACAAAAAAAGCAAAAGCAACATTAAGCATACAGACATTGAGATATGGCAACACATTCATTCAAATAATTTACGAGAAGGGCTGCGAGGCGCGTTCACCCAACAATGAAAAGCGTTGTCCACGCTCAGATAGCCATGAATGATATGTAGGCGGCAACAACACAACACTTTCCGAAATCAAACCGATATCAAGTTCTGCGCAGTGGGACTGAACCACAAAAATAAACAATAAGAAACTAAATTAAAAATAAACACTACAAATATTGAAAAGATGCATAATGCAAATGCGGAAAGAGCACCATGTACAAAAAAATTCGGTCAAATTTGGTAGTTATCCTTTTAAGTCAAAGATAACATTGTAAGGATATCGAAGGAAGGTTCGAGCCTCTGCTCCTACCAAGCTGGAGTTCTGCCTGAGAAAAATCTCGTTCAACCAGGTGACCAAGTTTACAAGTAGTACAAACAAACGCCACTTGAATCGCATGATGCGACACGTCAATCTATGGGCCTATAACTGCGCAGCTGTAGGCAGTGATTGCGTGCGTAGAGGGGCAGCGATCATAAATCAATCTAATCGAATCGACGTCGCCTTCCATAAGAAAGCCTACCACAACCAGTCACATGCTACCAACGAGGTCCGTACATATTAAGGCCTCGACAATTTATTTCTAATATCAATCATCGAAATTCTGTACATGACCATGTATGACCCGGCTATTGATTTTTAGCGCATCCTGCCAGGGCGATCCCATACACCATTGCCATCACATCTCGATACCGAGGTCAAAATTGTTACCCTGGTCACTTGAAAACGAAGACAAATGAAACCACATGTCTTCGACATTGAAGGGCACACAGGAAGCCATCCATCGACGTAGACCGTCCATACAATTCAGTTTGAATTCCATTTTTGGAGAGTGTTTCGCGAAGGCGAGCTGACCGATCATTTTAGGAACGCACTCTCAGTGTTGGCCCACCTCAAGGCGAGAAAATGTGAGTTCCTAGTACGAAATAACGCTACATGTAAACTGTAAACCCCACTTGAGTAATCGTAGGCGAGGTTCGCATATATACATATATATACATCTACAGTCTATTTAAACTCACATCGCTGTATTCGTCGATAGAAAATATACCCTGTCGTTCCGCGCAGATACAGACCCAGACTCCATTCACGGCGAGCGCTCCGCCATTGTGCAGACTAAAATGTCCTGCTGAGTCCTCACGACTAACGCGAGACAGTTTGAAATTTGCAAACACTTAAAATGTCTATCAATAAAGTCTCACAGAACATCTCCAAATATAGATTTCATTCTATAAAGAAAATTAAAATTAAAAGAAAAAAATTAGAAGAGGTGCCCATCACACAGTGCCTAAGCACAATGAGGGGTACAGAACGCCTTTAGTGCAATTGACTACAGTTGAAATTTAAAAATAAAACAGGAAAAATGGTGCAACCACAACGTTTGATTTGATAAATCTGTCTAAATTTTTATTAACCACACTAGAGGAAACATTGCTTGGTTCAAAAAACCTGAAACTTCGAATTGCCCCTCTGCTAATTGCCCACACCAGAGCATCGATCTGTGCAAACAAATTTGCAGTCAGCGCGAAGTATTCAAATGAATCGAAACATGAGACTCACTTCAGTAATTAAAAACATTTCAAACCAGATGACATCCAGGACTCTTCACTCGTAAACATATCGACATGCTTTTTTCATTACGACACCAAAGTCAAAAAGCACAAGTCATGAGCTTTAAAACCCATGATCCAAAAGAATGCGAGCGCTTAGTCTGACGTTTCTAAGCGGTTAGAAAAACACATTTCGTCAGTCCACATTGAGTAGGTCTCAGGAGGATAAGGGTTCGCGAGTTGGAAAAGGATTACCATTTTTTTTGCTCCGACTCGACAAGTTTTGTTATGCCAAGTGGCATAATCAGGACGAACGGGTATTGCACGTCAATGGGGCGCTGAGCAGTTCGTATTGGACTCCTTCAAGTACTGTATATAGACACACACCCACACACAGGGTAAGATGCTGACTGTATACATGTACATGCGCGACCCATAGGAACCGGTACACGTAGGCCTATGTGCTTCGTACATGAAGACGAGGGGCGTCTCGCTTAAGCTAGTTTTTTCTTTCTTTCTCTCTCTCGCTCACTCACGACATCCGTGTGAAGCTTTATGTCGAGTCGGTGAAGTGCACTAGCAAAACTGCGTTTTATACTTCGACAAAAAAAAAGTGAAATCTAAAAAAGCGACTCCTGAATCTAGATATATCCAGCGTCTACACTGACGGGGGAGGCGCGACTGAATAGGTCTTCAATCTCATTGCCCCTTCCATGCCGACAACGCGCCGCCACCGGCGAAATCATGCACTAATTGTATCGAATGTGTGCCATTCACAACTTTAATGATTCGTAATGGAAGCGGGCACGATTGTTGATTGGGCGATCCGCTCGTGACAAGACAGTTCCATGTCGGACCAAATAGATCAGCAAAGAAAATCATTGTCTCACCATGCTAATTTTAAGGACACTAAAACAGTGATTTATCCATGATGTTGTTGCTTCGGTAAGGTGATAGGCGGTCGACAAAAATTATTTTGCAAGATGACTCTCGTGGCGGGTGGGCTTTGACCAATGTAATCACGATATATCATTGTCTACTAAGATGCCATTTTGTCGAACGAAAACAGCAGTATTATATGTATTATTCCGCTGCAACAACATTGAAATATAAGTATTTCAATGTTGTTGCAGCGGAATCTGGAAAGGGCTGCACCATGCAGGTGAAGAGGAACAGGGGAAGGTGAGTTTATCTCTCAATGAGCTCCAGAATTAAAGACACATCCACAAGATCTAAGCCAGAGATCTGTAAAGGGGCCACTTTTCACCGCTCCTCATCGCACCAAGTCTCAATTTGTGGACACAGTTTGAAGTACTTCTAGAAGCCGCCACTAAATGGCATGTCTGCGGGCACTTGTCGTGCAGATTTCGTATTTAGCATGCAGGAAAAATCCACGGGCTGCCCTGACGCCGGATCGTCGGCAAAGGAACGACGCGTACTGGCGGCCATCACAAGTGATTAACGGCGAACATGTTTAATGCATGACGCGGCGAGCCCATTATCGACATTAGCATCGAGCCGTTCATGCGAGCGTTCGGAATTCAAAATCACAACAACGTGCGACGTACAAACCCAGGCCTCGTACATTATACATGTCAATATGTACATGTTTCGCAAAATCGACAAATGGAGAAGCTAAAGAATAAAAAAAAAAGAAAATCACTTTTTGGTGATATTGAGCGACAGCGGTACAAATTCAAGCGTCAAATAAAATTATTTTTCCATTAGCCAAACAACGTAGATCTAATGTATATCTGTCTATGCAACGCGAACCCGACAACGATAAATTGGTAACGGGTGCAGAGCATTCAAATTGGTGATGCTATACGTGATAATCAATTTGGTTGCAACTACCGCCGTTTGGTGGCGGCGCCTTCAAGAAGTCAATAACAGTAATTTGGATTTGTGACGTAAACGTGTACGTCACTAGAAAACAAAAATCTAAATCACTCAATCCAGTACGACTCGTTGTAGCCCAGTTCGTTTAGCGACTGACTGTGGCTCGGCGGTCCCGGGTTCGATTCCCGGCGCGGGCTCTCGAAAATTTCGATCCCGGCGCGGGCTCTCGAAAATTTCGATCCCGGGGTTTCTGGTCGTGGCCCTTCGCATAGTGCCTGAGCACCATGAGGGGACGTAACGCCTGTAGTGCGATTGACTACAGTTGATTGGGGGGAAGAAAAAAAAATCAGGCTTTAATTTTGTAATCGGTGTCGACCATCATGTCGATGTTGCGCCTGCCCAGCCATCGTGGGAGTACTTGACAGGAAAAGTCAAGGAAGACACGGTAGGCGATACCACCACGTACAGGCCATATATCGTCACCAGATCCTCAGGATCTAACAAAAGATCGCCAGCACTGGGAATCGAACTGGGGAGCGAAAAAATGCCGATAGGTGGCGTCTATACGATGAAAAATTCCACGCCATGTTTAAGGACGAGTTGCAAAAGGGTAGGGCAACCATTTCCAAAATTACGTTCGTTTCGGGTTTGAGCGTGAAAACTTGCGTGAAACTTTTTCGCGGTGTGCACGCCGCCTAACGAGAAAATCGTGTTGCTCACAAATTGATTCCTGATATTTATTGCGAAAAAAGCGACCGACAAAGGGGGAATCGATAGTCCTTTGATCGAGCGCGCGCGCACAATCTAATTGAAAAAACTGCTGCTATACAATTTTGTCTCCCGTGTGTGTGTGTGTGTGTCTACGATGTTGCCATGAATGTGGCCATGTATAGCCCCCCAACTGGAAATCGAGAGTGAACCGAGCTCCATAAAAGAGTTTACGAGCAGTAAATAGATCCAGCGTACGGGGCGTTTCTCAAATTCAAAGATGTTGAAAGGGGTTGAAACGGGAGCCATCGACGTTTGGCCAGATCGAACGCAATTCCAATGGTTTCTCCATTTGATGATTCAAAAGTAAGATTCAAAGTTGTACTGCTCAAACAAGGACAAATCCACAAGGGTAAATTATGACCATATTTTTGTTACCCATTCTCGGTTCTTCGGAACTATTCGAGGTACATTCCCAACGAATCTCGAGCCGAATAAACGAGAGCCCGCGTCAGAAATCTGACCCTGGACAACTGCACCACTAGTCGATCTCAACAAACTTGTTTGGCTGCGATGCTTCGTATTAAATGTATGCCTTATCCTTGACAATAAAACATATTTTGTTTTAATTCGAATGATAACGAAATGAAAAACCGCAAAGATCAAGAGCTCAAAAAACTTTTGAAGATATTACAGAAATAATATAATATTACCATACAAAACTTCATCAAACTTAAATGACAAATTCGTTGATATGAATTATTCGCCAATGAAATTTTTACTTAAAAAGTCTAAAAAAAATTGCAATGCATGTTTTTAGATCAGTCAGGTTTATCGAGATGTTGTCGATCGAAGCGGACCAATCGAATATCGTTTGAACTATTTGCGTACCAGTTGGTTTTAATTAAGTGTGTGCATGACTGGTGTCCTCTGGTGTCATTCCAGAGAATCAATTGATCGATAATCGGACAATACCTGTATATGGTTTCTTGGGGCAATTTGCCCAATAATCACCTCGAGCGCTGCTAGTCCGAATGGGGGTTGGGGATGATCAAGCACTTCCAGCGGCGATAACTGCAGCCCTCCGCCACCAGCCGAATAAGACAATTCGCGCCACCCAGTGATAAAACGGGAGCGCCCATAGTCGTCGAGCCAACCAAGGCCATGTAAAAAGCTCAACTCGGCAGAGAGTCTGAATGTCAAATATTTTTTTTCCACTGAAGAAAAAAAGCTTTGCTCGTGTCTCCGCATTATGGCGTCCACATAACAATAACATGTGCTTAACAAAACACACATCACTTGGTATATGAGCTACACGGGTCTTATTTCGCGGAGCTTGTGGTTGTAGGCAATTTTCTTCCCGGACAGAGATAGCTTATCCGCACGACGTCATCTATGACGTCTTCTGCGGTGGTAACACAGGTTTGTTAGCGCTCCACCCCCACTCGCACACGCACCGCTCACTATTTATTGTTAAAAGCGAAAAATCAGAAAGTGGACCCCAGAGAAATCATCGAGCTGTTTATTTGATTGCCCGATAAATTTCATTTGAAATGCGACGCGCATGGCATCTGTGCGGGCGATACAAAACTGGGTTCTCCTCCTCGGATCACCAGATCTTATTTACCGATGAATAAGGACTAGCCTTCGAATGATAACCAATCACATTACACGCTTTAGTTAGTGAGATTCGAATTCGGAGTCTTGCGAGAATTTGTTCCAACTACCCCCACCCGTATTTAAATAGCTGATATTATACGTCAGACGTAAAGACGTCAATCCGTAATTAAAATATGGCGACTATTGTACTGCACTGAAGTCTCTTAAATTTATAATCGAGACAGAATTTCAACATGGTCGATTTGAACTGCATTCCCTTCAGACTAGTAGATTGTACATCATCAATGAGATGGACCATTACAGGAATAAAGCGTCAGAACACCCATGGTCCTAAGAGGAGGACACGATGGCAAGCAAACAATTAAAAAGAAAAAGACTCAACGACTCGAAAAACTGTCCCTGACAAAAAAAAAACCGGACAAGCGCGATTCGCTCTTTGAAATCGTGAGTGAGACTTCAGATGACTTGTTTATTTCTGTTTATTATTATTATACCACTGCTCCCCCCACCCCAACTTTTAGCCAACGATAGGACACACCACTGTTGATGTGCGCAGTCGAAACACCGATACAATAATACGACAAAGGCAGCAGGGAGCAGCGACAATAATTACCAACTGAACCAAACGGGCCTGAGTCTGACCCCCCCACGATGACCCGTGCAATATCTGAAGGCGAAATGGCGGGTCCCAGGAAGATCAAAATCGTATTGAAAAGCGGAGAAGCTATTGGCTCACGGCGCGAACACGCATATATAGATCGCGGCACTAAACGAAAAACCAATTTTCTATTCACCAACACAAACTCAAATTAGTCGAACACGAGCGTTTCGGCACGGGGTACGACGGATCGGTTCCGCCATACATCCCCACCCCCCGATTACCCCCTGACTACCCCACCCCCCCTCTACCATCCCAATATATATATACCTGATGCCGCCCGTCTATGTGTACCGTACAAAAGGATACATAAACAGTTACGCCTGGCGCGGCTTTATTGGATTCGGCGCATTAACGCCTGCGCCAGCAGCCGATTTAATTGCGACGCGGCGGAATAATTAATCGTATTTTTCAACGCATCATTTATGCAGTGTGGAGTTGGGCTGATATAGAACGGGGCTTGTGTCTAGGCGAAGTCTGTTTCAATTTTCAAGTCACAGACGAACGACGAATCGACGTTACATCCATCCCCCTACTAAAAACGAACCTCTATCTCCAGATAAGAATTCTGTTTTCAACAATCTCTTTGGGACAATAGAAAAGTTTGCGGCTGACTTGGTGTCATAGTTTACTCGAAAGTTGTACAGTGAATTAGTAGCTCCCTCCAACCCGATTGCTGCTTTCCTGAAGTGTTTAAAATTAATGCGTCGCACAAATCTCGATTGCAACTAGGTGTCGCTAGTGTCTGGTTGAGTCTTTCCCATTTTCACTTAGAGATTACCTTAAGTCATCTACCGACGTGAAGATGAAATCCCAGCCTGTTTCGGCAGTCAAAAAAGCAATAATTACTTGCAGAAACGCTGGCTAGATGGCGCTCGAGCAAAACAGTTGCGCACCGTCAAAATACGATGACACAATTTAAGACATTCACATTTTTTTGAAGTGCTCCGAAAAACCATCCTCACCCTTAACCCCAAGACACTCCCATCATCTCACAAAGGAAAATGTATGCGGCGGTGGAGGATGGGAGGCGCCATTTGGGAAGAATCACAGCGCGGAATCAAGTTTATGGTCGCTGTATGAAAGGGGTTAACACGATTTCGGAAACGAATGGGGAATAAAAAAAATACTCGTTAAATTTGTAACAATACGTTGAAAAAGCGTCGATCGGCGTCGAAAATTGTTCACCCGCAAAGCCATTCGGGAGGGCGCCTACACTTTTAAACAGATTGAAAGAAGGCAGTAGAGGGGAGAGAGAGACGCTCGCTTAAAAATACGCCGATTTCTTGGTAAACTTTAAGCACCTGACAGGATTTTGGTTCAGGTATCCGTGAATGACAGCTGGCGTTACTCCGCCCGTCCGCCACCACGAAGCGCCATCCCGACCCAGACACCACATTCGCTTCGATCTTCAATCGTGTTGAAGAATAGCTGAGGGCGCGTTTGAATTTCGAAACACCAATTTCCGCAGAACGATGCACAATCTGGTACATTGTTCTCGCGATGAATGGAGTGCCTATTTACGGTTTGTACAGTTGTGGGTTCGAGCCCGACTCGGCTCAACGTCTGAATGCAGATGTGCCACTTGTTGATTACCTCAAGTTGGTGATGGCTCATTCCTTCTGCCATTGACCATAAAAATCTTATTTTACCACTTCTTTCTTCGCCAAATTTTAGTTGCCATCAGATCAGATTCAGTTATCCATAAACATTTTTATCGAATCAAGAAATTCTCGTCTCCAACCGAATTATCTGCCAATATGAAATCTGGTAACACAAATTCCATCTGCATAAACTTAAGTCGAGACAAAGTCAGTATTGATTCGACATCCCCCAACCCCAACGCACCATCAACCGAAATCCAAAGCGAGGAAGTGGCGCGATCCAACGATTCCTAGGAACCACGGGCGAACGAGGTGTAAAGGTGGACACCGACAGGCGATATAATTCGTCAATATATCGCTATGGTAAGCAAGCTTCAGAACAAACAATCGGCGTCTATGATTGCAGAAGCACTTAACACCACCTGTATCTGCGAGAGTTTATTTCCTGACAAAGTCAAAATGATGACTCGGCCAATATTGGGGGCCATTTCACCTAACCTTTTCTGAGATATTTGTTAAAGAGGTCCACCAGCGTGCTCGACCTGAACACCCCCCAGGAGGCGACCCGGTAATTTTTCCTAGCCCAGGCTTAGTACTACCTATAGGTAGGGATCTTTAACGTGTACCAGAGGTCTCGGTCGGGAATCGAACCCGCGACCACATCTAACCTTTCAGTATTTAGGAACTTGCCAACAATATTTAAATTGAACGTAAACACTGATCACTCCAGCACATGATTATTTCTATCCACCATGATATTAATTATGACAAACGTCATCCAAAAGAAAAAGACTACCATCCATTTCGACTCCATCTTGGTGTCCCGCGCTAGGCCAGCCACTTTCCGCCTCCACCGATAGCACTTCGATGTAACAACGCCCAGACAATCGCGAGCGCGAAGCAGTGAAAAATATCTTCCGTCGGACGACCAAAATTCCGAGCCGCGAGGATTTATATTAATCATCATAAATTACGACGGAAAAGCTGTTGCTTAAATTCGGCCCGAATTATCTCGGATCGTCGAACAAGATCAAAAGGGAGATGAAAGTGAAACGGCAACGAGAGCGAACGAGGAGATCCCGGTTCGCGCACATACTGTACATGTACATGTACATGTACTAGTCCCGACCTAAGGCAACAGATGCAGTAGTGGAGATAAAATTGTGTCACTAGAGGGAGCCAGTGTCTCACTGCTCGTTTCAATCCAAACCGGACAGCCAAATTAAAAGATTGACGTTCTCCCAAATTTTGAGTCCAGAAAATATGACACAAAAATCAAATATTCTCTTCCCATATTTGAACGAAGTTCACGCTGCATATGTACAAGTGACACCATATGCCATCGATCACGTCTTAAAATTATCATATTAAATAAAAATTGATTACATGTCTTATTCGAAGACTACCAAAATCTCGTCCAAAATGGCGCGCTTCCCATGACTGGTCGTCAGCTCACTCTATTGTAACGTTGCAGTCGAGAGGGCGCCACAAAGAATGGTGCGAGAAGCCGATAGGAGAGGTTAGTAAAACCGGAAGATGCGAAAGACAGATGAAAGGAACGGGTGAAGGACGAAGGGAAGGAGGACTGTAGCGAGTGAAAATGGAACTAAGGATGTGGTGGAAGGGGCGGGGGGTGCGTTGGTAGCAGCAGGCACCAACGCGGGACAGGGTCGATATGCGCGCTGGACATAATAACTGTTAAAGAGAATGGCTAAAACTGTTTTAAGTCGGAAGATGTCAAGAAGGGTTTTGCGAAATAAAACGAAGGGGAAATAACCTCATGAGACGCTATGCTCAAATTGACACTTCGGCGCAAGTGACAGAAATTGTCGACAGTTACGTAAATGTGCCAAAAAATTCAAACGAAAACATAGTATAATAGACCACAAAAAGCATAGTCACTACTCAGTGAAAAAAATTAATATGTGCGAGAGGTCAGGCCAAGGGTCCAACTATGCAATATAGGATAATTAAAACTTCCAAATCATTTCCCCATAAGGGTGATAACATACACGATAAATATTCGAGCAACTAATAGAAAACAAATCTCTAATTGGCGAAATCAGTTTCATTACACATTTAAGTCAATCAATAATCAATAAATCAATGTAATAAATTTCATTGAATTTCGTTGCTCTGAATTGCTCAAAATAAGGGCGTCGGGGTTTAGGAGGGTCTCGTGCGGCATCTGCATATGCGGTTGCATGGTTTGCGTCCATTTGAACGGAACATTCATCAAGATCTTAACTTTAATGCCAACAGTCATGCGGCAACAGCAACATCACAGTCATCTCTATGCATGGCCCATCATTTAACATCAGAGAGATAGGGAAGGGGGCGGAAGATGAAGACGACACTGCAGAGATTATCCCACTTTTCGATTTGTCGACTAGTGACGAATTATTAGTCTTCCATTTTTTAAAGGATTAGGGTTTTATGAAGTCACAGTTCATATCTTTCAGCAATTTCCGCCCGATGCTTTCGCAAAATAAAAATGTAAAGAAAACAAATTCATAACAATTTCGCTCATTTTGCATGATCAAGACAAAAGAATAAAAATATAAAATGTCCAAAAAATATAATATGTACAAAATATTTTCCCAATTTAATTTTTATTAGAATGCAATTGAAAAGTGAAATTGCTATATAAAAATTAGTCGTAGTAGTAGTCTGTAGTAATTTGTTTTCAAAGCGATCATACTGAATCGACTTATGAGAAAAACGTGGTTCAAACTTAATCTTTGGTATTGGCTATTTGGAGCCTCCGTCGCATAAACACCTCAACTAGTCAGAGGAGAAAAACTGAGCAAAAACTACAGCGACATGCGAACATTTGGCGACCGCTGCGCTATAGAACACAGTTGATTGTTAAACTAATGCCGCTACTTTCTAACTTAATTGCCCGAAAAAGATGCGCAGATCTTCTCCATCTCCCACGAATCCGCTTCCTCATCTCCACCACCCCACCCCACCTTCCTCCTCCACCTCCCCTCCCTCCCCCCTCACCCAGCTTATGTCGCTTTAGGGATTATATAATATATAATCTGGCTCGAATCACGGTTCCGTCCTTCCGAGCACGCACAGCACAGAAAGAGGTCCCGGCGCACAGTCTCAGATTTTTCCAACTGTCGGAGCTGTTTACAAAGTGTCGTGCCATATATATATATATATATATAAATTTTTTCCTCCCTCCACTGAGCCGCCAGCAACGGTGCAGACACACGACAAAATCTTCCGGAGAAAAACAAAATTGAGAATTAGACCGTGACGTGAGATTATAATAGTGGGGTAAAACGGATTAACTTGAACGCGAGAGTCCCCCCGTGTCTAGAAAATTCAGTTGCACGCAAATATTTAAGCAGGTAGTTCTTAAACACAGATGATGTGTCTTTGATGATGTCTTTGATTTTGCCTCCAATTTCGAAGGCTCAAAATAATTGAAATACTTCTGGGACTAAGAATGACGGGTTCTTTATAATGAGCGGTTTTTTGTGTGCAGGGGTTCTGCCTATGCTGGAAATGATACTTGTATTTGGAACTGCTGTCAGAAACGAGCGTAGAACATCACCGCATGAATACCGAATGTAGCGTGACGACCCCTATAATCCTATACAATAAAACGGTCT
>JAQGBY010000985.1:0-34123 GCA_034698785.1 Mycogona germanica
ATAGCCGGTAAATTTAAACAATTAATTTTTTATTTCATTGGTGGTTACTGTAAACCCAGGCAAAGCTGGGCACCCTTCTTGTTTATATATAACAAGAGGGGTACCCTGCTTTGCTGTTAAAAACAGTTTTGGTGGTGATGAGGACCCCCCCTCCATGGGAGCCTCTTTCTTGGGGGAGGAAATATGTAGTCCGTCTCCCCCTCACCCAACCAAGCTTCAGACCCAATGATAATGTCTGGATCTTACTCAGACAGTAGCATCTCGAAGGCTAGCAATTTGTTGTGAACAAACACTTTGGAAATTAATAATTAGGATGTTAGTGGACCTTGGAATAAGTCATGAGTGGGAGTGAGGATAGGTTAAGGAAGGAGGGTAGCAGGAGCTGTGGGGGGCTCAAAGGCGGGGATTACCTGGGAGCGTGGGGAATTGAACCCTGGGTTGCTGAACCACAGTCAGTCGCAATATCGACTGGACTATGATGTCGTATATTTAGTTTGTTCTATAGAAATAATACGTTTCACTGTTAAGAGTGAAGCAATGGAAATGTTCATCGAAATCAAATAAAAGGCACGATATCTTTCTTATATATTTTCTATTTTTACATGAACATTACGTGTGACACGTTTTTAACATTTCTAAATGCCGTTCCCACCATCATTTCGCGTTTATCGAGATCTCGTCATCTTCATATTGCACGGTCCAGCAACACTTCAGTTGGAAAGATCTCGTGTCTCTTGTCTGCTTATCATTTTAGGTTCAGTTAGTTCACTAACGTTGATATTGCAATGTAGTTTATTTAATAAAAAATTATAAAGTAAAGTTTTGCAATTGCAAAACTTTTTCTTTTTCAGAATTTTAATAATTGTGATGTCCCAGAAACAGGATTGAGCAACAGGCCGATCGAATAATTACCGTATGGGTTCTTGGCAGTGATGGGTTCGTCAGTTTCGAGCGGCTCCGATTCGCCCTCCTTGTTGATGGCCTTGACGCGGAACTTGTACTTCTTGCCCTTCTGCAGACCATCGACGGTGATACCCGTGGAGTCGGGTCCGACTTCACCTGCCGGCACCCAACGTCCGGTGTCCATGTCCATTTTTTCCACCACATAGCCCTTGATGTCGGATCCGCCGGCATCTTTGGGCTTCTTCCACTTGAGCTTCACGTGATCGGCACGGATCTCCTCCGCCACTAAAGGTCCTCCCGGTCGCGTTGGCTTGTCTGAAAATTTGTCAATGATTAATGAAATTTAATATGCTTATATGAATTTTTTTTGCACAACCTTAAACACGCAAAGATCAATGAGTTTTAGGATGCTGACCTAGAACGACCACGTCGGCGGTGGAGGCAATGGTGCCCGAGCTGTTACTGAGCAGCAGCCGGTACTTGCCGCTGTCGGCTCGGACGGCCTTACGCACGGTGATGACCGTGTTCTTTTCGTTACCCTCGATGGTGATGCGGTCATCTGTCTTAAACGGGTTCTCGTCCAGCTGCCAGGCCACGGTCGGCGGGGGCTCGCCACCAAAGTTGATATCGTACTTGATGGTCTGACCCTTTTTCACCACCAGGCTCTTCAGCTCCTCGCCGATGATGAACGGCTTCACTGAAATGGGCAAATAAAGACAAAATAGTTTTTAAAAACATGAACAAAATTATTCATTAGTGGAGACTAGTGCTTTCAATTAATTTTTTAAACCATAATTAGCTTAGCTATATTTAAAAAAAGAATATTTGCTCGACAGAAATATTATTTTTCACAATAAAAAATAGAAACATCATAACAATTTTTTTATATAAACCTACCGAATCTTGATTTGGTAATGACTGGTTTGGTGGGGTCGCTGGGTTCGCCGGGTCCGGCCTTGTTTACGGCTCGGATTCGGAACTCGTACTGCATGCCCTCCTTCAACCCATCCACGGTAGCCTCCAGCACGTCCGTCACCGCCACCTCTTTGCCCGGCAGCCATTCCGGTGAGAATTTGTCTTTGAACTCGATGAGGTAGCTGGTGATGGGGGCGCCACCGTCGTTGTCGGGCTTCTCCCATTTCAGGTCTACGTGATCCTTGTCCCAGTCAACCAGTTCTAGTGCTTTGGGTTTCGTCGGTTCGTCTGGGAACAGAAAAGAGTTGATAGAAAAATTGCAGATTGTTAAAAATCACTCGAATGGATTGAATCAAAATCGTGGAAAGTGTGAAAGCACTTGTTAATTTGTTTTTGGAAATGGAAATGGAATTGGAAATGAGTTTCAAAAGAACGACACATCGTAGCCCAGTCGGTATTGCGACTGACTGTGGTCCGGCGGTCCCGGGTTCGATTACCGGTACGGGCTCTCGAAAATTTCAATACCGGGGTACTGGACGTGCCCCTCGCATAGTGCTTAAGCACCGTGCTCTTCGAAAACTGACTATGAAACCAAAATTAATAGTAATCAAAATAAACTTAAAATTCTCACCATGGCAGCGAGCAACTCACCCCATGGATCTTTAGCGAGGATAGTCTTGGGCGCGTTGCACGGTTCGGAGGCTCCGCGCTCGTTAATGGCCTTGACCCTGAACTTGTACTCTTTCTTGTGGGCCAGGTCGACACACTTGAAGCTAGTGTCCTCCACCCGACAGATTTCGGTCCAGCCGCCGCGGGCGCTCAAATCCTGCCGCTCCACCGAGTAACCAGTGATGGGCACGCCGCCGTCGTCGGCCGGAGCCACCCACTCCAACAGGCAGCTGTCCTTGAACACGTCCTTCACTTCGAGGTTCTTTGGCGATTCCGGCACATCTGCAAATCGAGACGCCAAAGCACAACATAAATTTTATAAATTTAAAAATAAACTATTGCGCTTGAATTGTTGGAGTGGTGCAAGTCATTCGACGTGACGATATGGGCGCAACACATTAGCAATGAATGTGACGTCACACGCCACGTCCGGCCATTCACATTGATTTACACAAACTAACTTTTTTCAAACCCTTTCCCAATTCGATTTGTAAATATTGAGGCATTAAGATTCCCCGGCTCGGACTCTCGATTAGTCGATCTCGTAGTGCTGGTAAAAATGTGACCCTCGCACAGTGCCCAAGCACTAAGAGAGGTACAGAAACTTCTGTACTCTGTAGTGCTATTCACTTCAGTGATTGAAAATTAAAAAATAAATTAAAAAGACGCGCTTTGATGAAAAAATGAATTTAGTATTAACAGAATTGGAAAAATGAAAATTGTAAATAATCCGTGGAAATCGAGTATTTTATGGGGGAAAAAAAATAGAAAAATAACAAAATGTAAAACGATATGATTAGCTGCATAATGTAAACGTCACCCAATCACAGCACTTTGGGGTTTGAATTGCGTGTCTGCAGTGTCGCTCAAAATCGACACCGCTAGATAAAATGTATCAAAACACAATGATTAATTAAGCAAATACAAAACTGACCGAGTATATTGATGCTAACATCCTGCACGTCCTCGCCCTGCGAGTTGCCGATGGCAATCTGGTATGGTCCGGTGGTTCCCTTGCGCATGGGTTTCTTAATGCGGAACTCCACCTTGTCATCCTTTATGACCACCTCCACCTCTTTGTTGCTGACCGGATTTCCGTTGCGCAGCAGCTTGGCGTCCACTTTGGACTGGCGGGAGCCGTGGACTGTAAAATAAAGAGACGATTGACGCCAAGTTTTGAGAAAGTTTCGACCGAATATAGACGTGTATTGAGTTACACTCAAGACAACGCGAGACGTCCCCGGTTTGGGTATCGTCTTACAAAAATATTAATGACATTTCGGCTAAATATTCGAAAAACGATATCAAATATCGTAATTTATAATATAATAATAAAAATAAATAAAATAATAATAATAAAATATAAAAATGGTTGAATGATTTTTCATAATTTTAAAGAAAAGGACCAATCTGTTAAAATTAGGAGAATCTTTGCTGCGAAATTAAATTAAACAAAAATTGTTTTGGATTATGTGTTTGATCTTCGTTCTCGTTTATATTAATTTTCGAAATGGGCTATTATGTAAATTAGATTAAATAAACCGTATACTTACTGATATATGGTACTTCGATGACCAGCAGTTGGCCTTGCGGTCCTTTGATGTCTCTGTTCTCTAATTGGATGATTGGACGCTTTTCACCTGTACGTTAAACATGAAATAATTATAAATTACGAGCCTGTTGATTAACGTACCGTTGATGAAATATGACATTGGGCGGCTTGTTAGCATTACCTTCGCCGCATGTCACTTGACAGCTAGACTTCAACGCTCGACTCTTGCACTTGTATTCACCCTCATCGGACAGTTTTACTCCGTGGATAACCAGATGATGGATACCCTTGCCAAGGCTCAAAATCTCCATCCTAATAATCAAAATGCAAAGTATATTTTTTAATGGGCCATGCTCACAAAAACTGATGCATCGACTGGCATTTAGCCAAATGTAAATCATATTTCTCAAAAGCCCCCGGATCAAAAATAAATAGCAACGAATGGTATCGTGGTAGAGAAAGGCGGCTTATGTGTTTTGCTGGCTGAACATTTTATTGGGGGCAGCACGAAATAGTAACCGCTTTGGGCAGAGCAGCCATGGTGCATTGCAGGATAAACGCTTTATTGGGGGCAGCACGAAATTCTCACCACTTTTGGCAGAGCTGTCTTGGTGCATTGCAGGTTAAACATTTTATTGGGGGCAGCACGAAATAGTAACCGCTTTGGGCAGAGCAGCCATGGTGCATTGCAGGATAAACGCTTTATTGGGGGCAGCACGAAATTCTCACCGCTTTGGGCAGAGCAGCCATGGTGCATTGCAGGTTAAACATTTTACTGGGGGCAGCACGAAATAGTGACCGCTTTGGGCAGAGCAGCCATGGTGCATTGCAGGTTAAACGCTTTGCTAGGGGCAGCACGAAATTATCACCGCTTTGGCAGAGGTGCATTGCAGGTTAAACACTTTATTGGGGGCAGCGCGAAATGACTAGTACCTATATACTGTAGAAGATGTTGGTTTCCAGTTTCGAGATGAGGCCGCTTTTTGGACGCAGTTTTGGATCCCGGACAAAAAACAATATTTAGGGAGTAAATTTTATCCAGAACCTCTTTATTTTGCGAATAAAGATCCAAGGAGAATTATAGGAGCTCTGGCATTTCTATAAACTTGTATGATCCTCTTGCCCGGGTTTACCGCTCTTGCGTCCCAGCACAGCATCCGAAACTTGAATTTATAATTCATTCCGGTAATTACATTTATCCAAAGAAATGTCGCGCCGCCTTTCAATTCTCCAAGTCGATAACAACCAAAAATTTTCCAATGAGTTAAAACTGATCTCTTTATTTATAAAATAATGTGTTTTCTTAAAGGGTAACCCCCGTCATCTCTGTTACCTAACGTGACAGAGGGACTCTGACCACCCCTTAGTCCGAAAGAATCCAGGAGCTATGAGGGGTGGCCGCCCAATAACTAATAATGAAACGTTAAGCCGAAAAGCGACTAAATGAAACCTATTTTATCATTTAAAATTATATATATATATATATATGTTACCTAGAGTCAGGCACGACAGGTTCGCCATTTTTGAACCACTCCGCGGGCGCTGTGTGATCTTGAAGCTCCACTTCCAAAACTAATTCGTCTCTTTCCAAAGTGTTCACATCCTTCAGTTTCTTTACAAATTTGTTGGCAGCTAGAACATCCCCCAAAACAATGTAAACATTATAATAGGAAGAAGAACGTCTGGATTATATTCAATAAAAATAGGGGTTGTGCCCGGGACAGGCCGGACGAAAAAAGACGAACGAGAATTGGCGATAACTCTTCTAAATAATAATAGTAAACTATTGTATAAAATGAAAAATTAGACTAGAAAACCGTGGGAACTGACGCTACAGATAAGACTATTATTATATTAGAAGAGTTATCGCCAACTCTCGTTCGTCTTTTCCGTCCGGTCTGTCCAGGGCACAACCCCCATTTTTAATGTAAACATTAGTCGTGGAAATGCAAAGTAATCGTTTTCCAGTAATCGGGTTACGTGAACTTTTGCCATTATTTGATAACACTCATAGTAATATTAAAAGATGCACACAGACGGCATAAAATCAAGTCACCCATTTGTCAAAGAAAAACGTCAACTACTTACGCTCCACGAGCAGCTCTCCGTAAGTCTGCCCGTCGTTGGTCTTGCAAGAATATTCTGGAGCACCGTCCGTAAGTTTGACGGATTTGTAGATGAGCTTTCGTTTGCGACCTTCACTGACGATTTCAGTTCTGCAGATGAAACAACAAATAATGCCAGTCAGTGCTTGAAAATGAAAACAAATGTTTAAATATAAAAAAGTTATTAAAAATACAAATTAAGATCGTTTTCATCAAACATAATTCAGTTTTTGTAGAGTACGTCTTCTAAAGTGGGTACTTTATATTGCAGACATGTTGGATCTTGCGAATTTATGGAATTTTCTAGCTCTCTCTTACAATCAGATATCTGTTTACCGAATAATCAAACAAAATCGTTGTCTGAATGTTTCGAGAAAAGTGCCTGAAACACGCAACTAACATGTCAGCAAGATTACGTGTCTGGAACAAACAAAAAGTGGCGCGCGCGAGCTTTACGAAATCGATAAAATACAGAATGTATTGGTATATTATCACTTTATTGTTATAACGAAATTTCGGGCGATTCTATAAATGTTCCAGGAGATCTGATGAAATATATAGGGTCATGGTTTTTATGGAACATACAGTATATCTCTTTATATATCTATGTCAGATATCTCCCCTCAGAGTATTAAAATTAATAAGCAGCTGGACCAACATAACAAAAATATATCCGTATCTCCCTCCTATTTATTCAATAACGACAACATTATGTGACAAATACTGGTCAGTTTATCAAACTGAACGACCATTTTCTAGAATTCAGTATTTTAATTTAGTAATCACTTAGTAATCACTCTGTCAGCAAGAAAACATACTCGTAATTTGTACCGGTCCTGAAATCGTTGGCAGTAACATGAACAAGTAAACCGAACAGCTATTGAAATTACCTTTCATCAGCAACGACTTCTTCTAGTCCTTTGAACCATTGGACAATTGCATCCTTGTCGTCAACCTCGCATTCCAGAGTGACCGTGTCCTTCTCTGTCACCTTTTGGCTCTTGAGTCCTTTGGTGAATGTGAACAGCTGGTCTGTTTTATGAAAAAGGATTTGATGGTCAGTTAATGAGAAAAATTAAAATTTAATTTTTATGAGATAATTTTACTGTGCAAGCAAATTCACCAAGGTGGCCGCAAAAAGTAATATCCCTAAAGATTTTCGTTACAATTTTTCGAAGTTTCATCCGATATGCACGGAATTTAGAAACTTTGTAGAATGAAGATTTTAGTACACATTCATAGTAATTCAGGAACTATGCCGATCCATAGGTGATTGAAAGATAAACAAGCTAGACAAAATAGTACTTTCTTGAAGATCATTGGAAAGCTATCAAAGTACTTACCGACAACATAAAGATCGGTAACCGTCTTGGCGTCCGATTTATCAATGGCGCATGAATATTCCCCGGAATCTTCCAAGGTGCACTCGGAGATTTTTAGTGTGCACCGACCCAGAGAATCTTTCTCGATTTCGTACCGTCCACCGTCCTAAATAAAAACGCATGTGAAATTTAGTTTGCAAGAAAAATTATAGTGACAGATGCAATTCTAGAAGATCTCCTGAAGCATCTGCAGTACCTGCATAAGAAATTAACATCTATACTGTACTTCAAGTGGAAAAGATGGCTAAATGGCTAAATTTAGTAATTTTGTAGGGGTTCTTGAGAAAAAATGTCAATGGATGCAACTCCATGCTTTTTCGATCTGCGTGAACGTAGGAAACGTTCACTCCCACGTAAGATGGTTTCGAATAGCGAATAGTACAAGTATCATGAGCAATGCCGAGAGTGTGAGATGTACATAGGGTGATTCAGAACAGGAATTGAGCCGAACAACAATTTTCAAGGTCAACCTTGCAAATTATTAACGTTTTCACGTTGGGTTGACGTTAGACAACTTTGTTTTCGTTTTAAGATCTGCGTAGGCAACATAGAAATCCTTAATAAATTAATAATTCCATGTGACTTGGCACAACAAGTTTTATGGTTTTGGCACCCCCCTATTTAAAATGCTGTAATGAAAGTTTCTCTATCCCACACACATACTTCGAGCTTCTTTTTTCCACGGAACCATTTGAGCGTGGCTTTCCAGCTAGACACGACGCACTCAAGCACCGCTTGCTTTCGAGTGTAGCACTCCACTCTCTTGGGAAGCTGCTTGGTGAACGTGAACACTGGCTCGGGATCTGCGGACAATCAACGAACAAAAATTAAAACGACACTGTTTTTTTTGCAATCTCAAAGTCAACAAGAAACAGAAACCGGGAATCCAACCCGGGGCCGCCACACCACAGTATCATCATCTGTAGATGATACGATGGATAAGACGGCACACATACCAACCTTCGACTGATAAGAAAGCAGACGTCTGGATGGTCATGCACTCGCAACTGTATTTGCCCATGTCGTCCTTGAGAGGTTTGACGATTTCCAGAATGTGCAGATCGCCTTCGCTCTTCATGTGGAACTTGGCGCCCTGGAACAACTCCTGACGCTGCTTGTACCACTTGGGCTTGACGTTGCTCTTGGAGAAGATACACTCGAATATGGCCTTCTTGTCCTTGCCCTCCCGGACCAGCTGATCAACCAGAGGTTTCAGGAACGACTCGGGTTTCTGATGGTGGAGGAGACGCAGCGGGTAGAAAAATAAACAAGTCAGCCAAACACCGGAACACTCAGGTGAATAGAGAACTCGCAGCGAGAAAAGATAGCAAAATGGGAAATCATCTCAAATCGTTCGTATTAGCTGTAGCGGTTAGTAAAGCGCGTATATATATATACACATTCCAAAGCCACAACATCGAAGCTTTTGAGAAGAGAGAAAAAATACTTGTCACAATATATACAGTATGTCTACATAGACGGACTCGGGACAAACCAACATGGCGCTGGAAATAGGTAACACAACATTTCGTAACACTACTGTAAAAAAAATGCCACGAAGGAGACATTTTACAGAAACAGGTGAAAAGCATTGAAAATTGTCAAAGGCGGTTTTCAAATGACAATCCAGAAAATCGTTAAACGACTTAAAGAATTTCAAAAAAATTAGGACGAAGAAATCTATAATCGCAATATTTTCCTATACTTTTTTAATATCGTTACAATAGATAATAAAAATAGTTAACGTGATTGAAATGAAGTTAAATTCAATATAGATAATTGGAACGACTCGTACACTGACTATCTGAGTGACCCACTGAATAGATTAATAAGAATAAGAATTATAATAACAATTAAAATGCCTTAAGAACAACATGTCCAGTGAAAAATTTGTCTCGTATTTCACAAGGATTATTTAAAAAACTTCTTTTAAAATAATGCACCGCTGAAACACGTCAATACGAGTTGACTGTGACTTGGTTGTCTTATATGCATAATACTGATACCATTTAAAGCTACTTAGGACATGTTTAAGAATATGTGAGAGCGTTGCTGGACTCAATCCAATTAACAGAACTGGCGACGAAAGGCGAATAAGTTAATCCGGTGAACAGCGATGGTTTAATTACTCGACAATCCAAAAAGCGCGGATAATTATATAATTAAGCCATCGCTATTCACAGGATTAACCTATTCTCCTTTCGACGCCAGTTATTTTGGTTTGAGTCCAGCAAACTTCTCCCATATTCAACTTCAACATTTCGTGCTACTGGCGTCTCCACCACATCTTTTTTGCCTACTTAGGGTATGTTAGCAGTGCTAAAAAGGAATCTTAACTAATTGTGCATACAAATCTGAAAATATGATAACAATAATGACAACATATTATTATCATATTTTTATTCCCCATTAGTATGCCTCAAAAATTTAAGAATTTTTGGATGTTTACTAGCTAAAACATGGGGGTTGAAGACTGTGCATGGTTTCTCGAACCTTGAAGAAACTGATGCATTTCTCATACAATTTAGGTGATTTGGTGTTTCAATTATTTTGAACCATAACTCTGTATTTGTATCCCCATAACTAAGTTCCATGCATCGCAATTTATCTAGTTGAAGCACTAGTAACGGCGTATAAGTATAAGTTTTGGTAATGTCGAATCAAAAACCAACATTAAAACTTCCGAATATCCAATGTCAAATTCTCTAACGCATGATTAAAGAAAGACAATTAGAAATATAGATCATCAGGAATAATTAACGCGAGAAAATATGGACCAAAGCAAACAAACACACAAAACGAAACGTTAACACAATCCCAGTTACAAAAACACAAACCACATTACAAACACACACACACACATGTAACACAGACACAAACACACAAAACACATAAAACATGAAGTTTACACTAGACATTAACATCAAATGGGGGAACCTACAATGTCGGCACAAGAATGGGGGTCTAAAGTTGGGCAAACAGCGTTGACCGTTGCAACTGGCGACACTTGATCACACAAAAGCAACCTAAAATGTATGTTCACTATTCAATAACAGACTAACAGGTAGATTATATTCTTTCTTATGTTACTACGAACGTACAACAATGATTTTGCTTGGTGAGCGCATGCTGTAAGAACTTCAGAACGGTTATTGTCACAAAAAGCGTAAAGCGTAAAGCGGTATGAAGTCACATGATGGTATTAGTGTATTATTTTTGTGTGTGTGATACATTAAGACACAGTAAAAATGTGCTCGTCTTCAGCATAAATAGTTTCATGTAAACATTTGTTTTTTGCAGACTGGAAAATAATATAAACATGTAGCCCACATAGGTTTACGTTTTGGTCCAACAGAATGGCAGAGTTTGAGATTGTGCTTAGCATTCCATTTATGGGGAAGACGAACAGACTGTAGGCCAAGCCTGCATATAGGTGAGTTGGTATTTCATGTGAAGCAGATTGTCAAGTATTTGACGGTGAAAGAAAAGCATGGTCAAGAAGCTGAAGGAGTAGCTGTCAAGAGATAGGAGAAAGCGTGGTAAATTAGTCGAAATCTGAAAAATTGAAAAGGTTAAAAAAGCAGTGAAAGTGTTACTGTTTAAAAATTTATTGGACCATGTTCTCTGAAAACAAGTCCCTAAAATGTTGATGATTTATCATAAACTTATAACGGTTGGCATATCTACATTATCTGATTTTGAGAAATTATTGTTAACGTCACTATTGGTTGTTATTGTATTTGTATCATAGAATTGAAACTCACATGTGCTCACTTAATGACATTCTTACTTATTTACATGTTTAATTAACGCGGCAGATATTACGAAAAATATTATTTAAAAATGAGAATATGTATATATACTTTTTTTTACTTCACTGAAGTGTATAACACAACAGGAACATTCTGTAACCCTCTCAATGCTTAGGCACTATCTGAGCGGCACATTTTCACCAGTACCCCGGGATCGAATAATCGAGAACCCGCGCCGGGAATCGAACCCGGTACCGCCGAACCACAGTCCGTCGCTTAACCAACTTCGCTATGACGAGTCTTACAAGTAGAATTAGAATAACTAAATCTATAGCAACACCGTATCGGGGCAGGCAGAAGAAAGAAGGACAAAAGTAGGATGAAAAAATGAAAGAAAGTTAAATTTTTCGGATGATGTGAACCGTGGTATGGTGGTGGTGGTGGTTGGGGGTGGGGTGAAAAAGGTATATATAATGTATATATATATAGTTTATAAGAGCCAACCGATTCTTCAATACGAGAAAGCGAACCTCCCGATCTTTGATGACTTTTTGAAGAACAGGCCAATCGGGAATTATTTCGGCTAAAGACGGGCGCCGTTCGTCTCGGGAACTCCGGCGAGAGCTTAGAGTCTAAAATATCAACAGGTGATTGGTTAGTGAGGAAAGTCGCGTGAATCGCGGACCCGCACACAGAAACCACATCGAAAAGTAGGCCTACTGTATAGTGGAAATACACGAAGTACGAGTATAAAAAGAGGTAGGAGGAGTTATAGAGAAGATTTCGAGGTAAACGAGAGTGTGAAGAAAGATATATAATAGAACTAGCCTTTCATTTCGTTGATTAAACCTAGTGACAACAATGATTTTGGAATGCCAAATATGGCGAATTTCACTGTGTACGAGTTTTAACAATAATTACTTCTTATCAATCCAGTCTATTAAAAGTACGGCTTTTCTAGTTACTCGTAAATGTATTAGCTCCAAGTAGTTTCTTTATCTACTGGCCTAAATGATATTACCCGCTAATGCTTGATAACATAACTTGCTTGAAAATCGTCGACGAATTTGCTGATTAGACAATGTGTTGGAACTTCTGTGATGTCAAGAAAAAATCATATATTTAGCTTCCTATTGAATATTAAACTATGGGGAGGCCGGGGTTCGCAAAAGTATCAATGCGTAAAATTTATGAAGAGCTGATGGTCAAGTTCTGGAATAGGGCATTTGCTTACAGGAACCACCATATTATCCTATCTGTACAGATAGATGACCAGTAAATAAAGATGGTGCATCGCTTTGATCTGAACTTTCGTATGTTTAGAATATGTGCAATTTAGAGTTGTTAAGAGATTATGTTATGAAATGGCTTAATTCAATATACGCAATTGCACGAAGCTCACTCAAAACTGCACACAATACATTGTATATTGTATATTGTTACATTGTATATTTAATACTATATTGAGATTAATACTAATTTTATCCTTCTAATGCTTGAAGTAGTAAACGCTGTTCGTTGCTGACGAATTCAATTTTGACAAATATTGCTAAGTTCGAGGTCCAAAGAGTATTCCTGAACAATCTCTATTAATTTTTCTTCGAATGTCTGGTATTAAAGTAACCTAATTACAATATTAAAATAACAATGATACATGTAACAAATGAAAAACACTGTAAGTAACTGATTATTATTATTATGGTTTGCGCTGTGTCAGCGTTGATTACAATCTGTATCGCTATGGTCTATTTTAAAATAACGATTATAATCTGATGGTTTAACTCAATTGTCTATTTATAATTAGCTATTTCACATTAAACAAGGAGCTGTACACAGTAGCGTGAGTCACAGAGAAGAAAAAGGTGGTCTAATAAAAGTGACACAAGAACTGACACCGACAACACACGACTGAGGTCCACACCTCTTCTATCTTGTGCAGCGTCGGCCAATCAGGAATAAGCTCGGCCAGTGACGGGCGTCGACACCGTGGGTCGCCTTCCTATAACACCACAGGACACATCAAAGGACCAAGTGACGAGGGACCAAGATTAGGAGAAATGTTACACGACACAGAGACTACACACAGCACCGGTCTATGGAGAACCACGGAATCTAGATATTTAGTAAACATGTATATATAGACACACATAAATTAGTGACTTACCAAAAAGTCAATACACACTTATCCGACAAATAAATATAGGAGCCATCTTAAAAGGGCACCAAAAATTTTAGCTTGGAAATCCAAGCGAGCGCCACAATTGAATAATAGCGAAAACTCACAACTGAAAATGTTTGAATTTCCAAATATCATCACTGTTTTTAATTTTATGGGCCTATGAAAACTTAGGAAAGGTTGTCACACAATTGTATTTTTATTTAATCCACTATAGTGTAATATCACTACAGGACGCTTTAAAAAGAGAATACTTCCCGATGTGAGAAGAACTCTCATTCAATTAGATAAATTAGAATCGATCAATTAAAATGTTATCCCCTGATAATCAATGGCATTTTTTTATCAAACTAATTTTATGTAACGGAAATACACTTGTGAACGATTACGCTTTTTGATTACTACACTAGGTAAGAAAAATAAAATACCCACAAAAACAAACAGGGATGAAGCAATTACAGTACACAAAATAACAACATAAAATTAGCAAGATAACTTGATTTACAAGGTAACGTTATCAATGGCATCTTTCTAACATGTTTCTCTATTTAACCACTGGTAAATTATTTGTGCAGTTTTAAATATGCATTAATGAAGCATTCACTAGTAACCCTAAACATCGACGGGAAAAGTTCCTCACAAAATGCTTCAGATTATCGTTGGTAATATAGCCGTTTAAATGAAGGTAAATAATTATTTTTAAAAATTCAACACAGTTGTTACAGTAACCATACTTAATTGTCACCAACGATCAACTTTTCAATTATTTCCCACACATTTTTATGTGAGGTTTCATTTTACCCGAGAACCGATTTACCGAGAAGACCAAAATCGTGTTCAAATTTTTAGTCAAATATGTGCGTATAAAGTAAAAAATTACTCGTACATTAAATTTCATTTGTGTTTACTTGCTAAAAGTATTTAGACTTTTGAGTATCCACAATGGCACTCTGTCTTAACATTTATAAGTCAGAAAGTAAATTCGCGCAAAATGTTGAAAAGTGGGGTACTTTTTTACACGTCTTCAAGTTCATAGTTATCATATAAATTTTAGAAAAGTCTCATAAAACAAAACGTTCCGGACAACATCCAAAATAATTTTGTACCAATATGACATTTAAGCATCGTGTAAGTGGCATTGATCAATTTCGCCGGCAGGTGGCATCAGCATACATCGAAAATGGAAGCCACGGAAGTAATGCTAGGAATCATCTTCGTTAACTCTCCGTTATTAAAAGGTATGTCATCGATGTTGCACCAGTCAAATCAATTGTATTCATGTGTTCTACTCATTTCTTGTAACCTACTGGTTAAAAGTGCACGTGTTCACATGTAGGGTGTACAACAAACATGTGGAAAAAGATATGAGGTCAACATGATCGACGCCCATAAATAATTTCTCTTTGAGGATATAAAAGTCGTTAGTGCGTTTCAGATCGAGATCATATGGAATATGTAAATGTGAGATTTGTATGAAGAAATAAATGTGCTAGAAACACAGATGCGTCTTCGACCATATCTAAACATGTAGAACTGTTGTCCCAAGATCTAAATACTTACTGACATATCGCGTGCACATCGAATTGACACTCATGACACAGACACAACGGCGTTTCCCATCTCATGCGGTTTTTATAGAGTGGACAGTGACATCACCAACACTTAATATATATATAGATATAGACACAGGCCAACACATGACATTTTTAGGCACATTGATAGGCGGCCCCGACTCGACAGTAGGCTATATAGTTCATTCTGCTTGGTTCGCAAGTATCGAAAATAAAAATCGTACGTTCCAACGAAGTGCACTAGAAATAACCTGGAAGTCAAATTGTGCAAATCTATTTAAATGTTATTCAGAACAGCAATTGTATAAGTTGCATTCTGCCCGAGACAAACTAATTTTCAAATTAAATTGAACTCCTATACGCATACCGGGAAAATACATATAAGAGCATATATAATTAGGCACAATAAATAAACGATGACATTTTTTAAAACTTGAAATGGAGAGACCGCCGTTATTTCCGATAGAAAAACGTCTAACATCATTAGCAGGTTGCGCAAATAATTTGAACATGTTAAGAGAGTGTCCGCAAATTATGTGACAAACCGTTTAAATCAATACTCGTTAATGGCGAAACTGTTGAATTATTTTTAGAAATGCTAAATATTTAACATCGTCCTACCTTTTCCGGTCTCTTAAATTTGGTTTCTTCGCTTTCCGTTTGCTTGAGAGCTCCCCAATCCGGGTCGCCTTCGTTCTGACCCCATTTGGCGTACTTCCTGATTTTGTTAAAAATCGATAAAATGAATGGATTAGAGAAAAATTATAAAAAATAATGAATATAATATTATTGTTTGCTTTCTTCATTGAAGAGTGTTCACACGGAAATCAATTTGTTTTTGTGCTGAGAACAATTCGTTCTTGCTGACAAACGGCAAAATGAAAAACTTAAAACTATAGTTGGCAATGGGAAATTGTTGAGCTTAATTAAAGAAATAGTTACCTGCGTTTCAACATTGAACGGAAGTCCATACCCGAATCATCTAGAAAAGAAGTATGCATTTTAGTAAAACGAAAATTGAAACCAATAAATAGATTTGAAAACTCGTTAATTCGTCTTATTTCAAGTTAAAAATTTCTTACTCTATCAGGTTAACTAGACATTAACTACCACAAATTATTCTACACCGATAAAAATTGGAAATTATTTTTCATACAAAATCTATGAGTTCCAGGACGTACCGCTGGCCATCATCAACTTCGAATTTCCAACTTACCACCGACGAAGAGCGAAATTTCCGCTGAGTCCTCGCCGTACGAGTTCTTGACAGTGACCTCATATTTGGCCTCATCGTTGGGACGACACTTCTTGATGCACAACGTGATGGTGTTGGTATCACCGTCTGTGATGAACTTGTAGCGACCACCCTCAATAATCTCGCTGGCTCCCTTGTCGAAACGGAAGGTTGGCACCGGGTTACCCTCTACTTGAACGCTCAGGTAAGCGGTTGATCCTACGCGACAACCAAATAAACAAATGTCAGCGCTGCAGAATAGAAACACTTCTTTATCACACAAATGAAGCGTTTTTTCAGCGTTCCCGCGAAATACCACCTCAATTAACAGATCGCAAATCTAATCGGCGCAATATGAAAAAGTAAGAAACGGTATGTTATGTAATATATTTCCTTAAATCTATAACATATACCCCCGCCATAGGCCCAATCCGGTGCTGCTTGTGGGTACATATATATTGTAATATGAAGATACACACTTGTTGCATCAGCACTTTTAAGCGTGGTTTACACCGGATAAGATCGACTCCTTATGAGCCGATCTTTTCCGGTCGCTTGAACTACTCGAATTTTAATTTTTTCCCGCGATCGCGTGAACCACGCACAATTAAAAATTGTAAATTTTCGCATAGTTCACGCAACGTTCTAGTGCATTTCAAGTTTACCGGTATAAGCCACGTTTATAGGTATATGTATCTACTAGATTGAATAAACAAGAGATCGCGAAGGGAATCGAACCTGGGGTCGTCCCACCACAAGTCGGTCATTTAAACGGCTGGGTTGTGATGAGTCAATTCAACCCAATGAAGTCAGTTACAGGTGTGCTCATTAGCAGAGGGGAATGATCCCATCTTTTAATTATTAATATCAATGTTTAAAAAAATCGGAAAGAATTCGCTAAGACTCGAATTACACAAAAGGGATGATAATTGTCTAAACTGTTCACTATACATGTATTACAATTACAATTACAAATTTTACCCGCAAGCAGCCCCCAAGAGAGGGGCCTATGGCGGGGGTCGAAAGACCAGTTGGGGGCAGCTGTATGAACTCATGTGTCCTCATTCTATGTCACAACAAACAGAACAGACAACAACAAACACAAACACGCAGAATCTTCAAGTCTTGTATTAAAAAAGTTGTTAAATGTATTGAAAAAAATCGAGTCGACTTTAAAAATAAAAAGATAGGTTCATAATTTTGAGCCGTACCCTCAATTGCAGTGACGTTTTCGTTGAAGTCGATAATCTGCGGTGCGGATCCCTCGTCCTCGGGTATTGGTTTCAGAGGTGTTGATGGCTTGTCAGCCTTCTCTTGCAACTCGGCAACACTGCCAAAAAGGAACTCGAATTCGATTTCGTCTTGTTTGCACAGATACTCAAAATTCACTGCAACTTAAATCTAGACTAGAATCTATTACAGCATCATGAGTTCGGAAATACTCGTACATTCCCTCACATTCATTTGCTAACAGTGACAATATAGATCAATGGAAATAACTTGGGCAGCATAAAACAGACAGACAAATGTTACTTGAGGTTTGGTATGGGGTTTGAGCGTTCTTGACAAACACACGAGACATAATATTTACCGAATTCAATGATCTTACCAAATATTCGTTTTTTTGTTAAAGTCGACTTAGTTGTCTTCAATACAGCCGTTTTTATAATGTCTAATTTTTGCATTCGTAATGTATGATTATTTATCAAAGAAACATGGACGTTAGCTTTAAAACACGTTAAAAAAATCGTACCGATATGTATTTATTGATAGATATCAATATATTAATTCAGAGAATTAAATAATTAATAACATTTGCATAATTTAATATCTTTTCCATTTTCATCCTCAACCGACACAAAAAGTCACTGACCTTGGACGTCGCATGTCAACACTGGAACGCCTCCTCTGAAACCGCGCGAATAAATCAAAAATCATGATGAGAAATGAAACCCAACTATGTAAATGGCAATTTCAAAAGAAGGAGGACCCGGAGAGAAAATTGAGTACTACTAGCCCCGCTACTAGTTAATGTGTGGGAAGGGAAGACAGAACAACATCAGGGTTGTTTCACTTAAAAATAACGATCTTCACCTTCGATAAGGGACTCTTCATAAATGAAGTCAGACTCAATTTTCTGTTTCAAATTTTGAAAAACCGCTTAGAAAATAGATACTTTTGCGTTGAAAGAAAATATAGACATCGATTTTCAAATTTAAAAACAACGAATTCATAAAATAAGTTTGCAAATAATTTTTGCGCAAACATAAGATTTTAAAAATTTTGTGTACCATATCTTTAAAAAAGGTCTACGAGTAATTTTTTAAAACAATTACAGAATCGTTAAAAAATCAAAATTATTTCGATCGGATTTCCTCTCCTTTAAAAACAAAAATGATTAAAAAAATTCAAGAATAAGATATAACATCATAAAATGGACAACCTCTTTCAGTATGACTAAATAAATAAAAAATAAAAATATATAACAAAGTTTGAATGTCACCTATATCGCGCCAATTTGGTCGTTTCCCCCAACAAAGTACCGACGTCATTTATGGATGGCGATTACAAGTTTTCATAACTGTCAGTTATTTTTAGTGAAATTTTACTAAGCGACTAATGACTAATTGATTTTGGAAACCCAGTGCAGGTGAAGAGATTGAATAGATAAAAAATTGTTGTCCATTTTTCTTTAACACTAACCGAACCGACCTGTTTGACTTCTAACATTTCACCAGGACGTAGTTTCCGTACACCTCCAGTTGGATCTACTGCTAACCCTTTCTGCAAGTGCGAAAAGAACAGGCGTATTCGTATTAAAACGATGGAACATTTAACACACCAGGGTATGGTTTCGCAACTTCGAAAGCGAAACGTCACCAAATCAGCCAATCACAGGGCGCCGAAGATTCGTCGGGAAACCATACCCTGGTAGCAATCAATCACTAGAACACTTTTCGAGTTTTAATAAATTAAGAACAATGAAAGATATCAGATTCTCGTCAAACGCAAATCTTCGGGAACAAACAATTGCAGCTATAGTCGGGCAACGACAATAGCTACAATGATTGCAACTCTCCCCAAGCTAGGCAAACTACCCCATCCCATCCAAATTCGCAATGCCCCGAGATTGACCTCGTCGGCGATGATAATCGAGGGCCGTCTGCTGTCCCGGCGGCTCCCAGGCGCCAGTCCGTCGGCCACCGACTCCCTCCGGCTGCCGGCTCCGCTGCCCACAGAGTCCTTCCGTCCCGGCTCAGGCGACGGGCTCTTGCGAATCTCTACGATTGGAATGGTGGGACCCAGCGACTGCTTCTCCACCGCCTCCTCCTTCTTCACCGACTTCTTCTTGATAATCTTCTTCTTGGGACCCTCCTCTTCCGGCGGCTCGATAATGGCCGGAACTATGTCGGGCACAGATTTTTTGGGTTCCTCGATCTTGGGTACCTCTTTCTGAATTAAAATAGACCATTGCAAAAATTAAATATATTGTTAAATCTATTCTCATTTGCCGTGATTGTTGGGAGTTTTGTATTTTAGACAAGAATATAAGAAAACCGCTAGCAACATTACAGAGTAATCAATCTTTCATTTCTATTTCTCACGTTTGAAGACCAAAGCCCATGAGCACAATGTTTTTCACTTTCAAATTGTTTCTTTTGTCTTTTGTGAATGTGCCATGAGAAAAGGCCTACATGAGAAAAGAAGCGATTAATGAAATTCGGATTACAAAAATTAAGCTCCAAAGCTCCAAAACAATCTGATGAAAGTACAAGCGTTTCCAATTGTGGAAAATCTTTGAATTGGTTGTCAAATCTTCATTTGATCCGAACATGCCAAACTCGGGTTTCAACCCCAAAGTCAGGATCCAAACTTTTGTCAAAAAATAAAAAAATTAAATATTCACTCAATTCTGTTCGGTAATATTAGGTGCTATGCATGTATAAAATTCGCATTTTATAGTTTTACTACATTTTTTACATTTTAAATCTTATCAAACACAAATTTATATTTATTACCTCTGGTATTTTCTTCAATGTTATTTTTTCCGGTCCAGTATTTTCAGGTGACTTTTTCCTTTCAATCTTCTTCTTTTCTACGACTTTCTTTTCTTCGAGTTTCTTTTCTTCGAGTTTCTTTGCCTCAATTTTCTTCTCTTCAATTTTCTTTTCTTCAATTTTCTTTGCCTCAATTTTCTTTTCTTCAATTTTCTTCTCTTCTATTTTCTTTTCTTCAATTTTCTTTTCTTCAATTTTCTTGGCCTCAATTTTCTTTTCTTCGGCCTTCTTTTCTTCAGCCTTCTTTTCTTCGGCCTTTTTTTCCTCCTCTTTTTTCTTTTCTGGCTCCTTCTTTTTTTCTGCTTCTGTCTCAGAGATAAAAAATCATGTTGAGCGAGAATTTCAGAAAATTCGCACAATTCACGGGACATGTTGTACAAAACGGACGCCCCAAAGATACAAATCACACTGCGGCAATTGATTTGGAGGATGAATTACTCTTCGATTCATATTTTACCTTTAACGGTCAATTCTGCAGAACTGGTTTCCGTTCCAAAATCGTTGGTCAACTCGACCGAATAAACTCCGCTGAACTCTGTGGTCACTTTGCTAATGGATAGCGTAGCGGTCGTGCCGTCGAAAGTGATTTTAGTTTCCTGCGTCTCTTTCACGGTTCGTTTGTTTCTAATAAAAACATTGAAAGCAACATCACTATTTGTTTTCGTCATCAGGATTATTTTGTGCGATCCTCAAAACAGAACGGCAATGCAATTCAATATTTTTTACCTCCAATGTCATATGTAACGAGATTTCATTATTTCGTATTACTATTTCAGAGTGGCAGTATGCCATTTACACCGGATGATCTTGGTCGCATGAGCACTGATCTTCGTAGCATGGGAGCGAAAAACCAGTCCGGTATAAACCGAAACATCGCATGACCCGACAAGGGATCCATTTTCACTGAACGAAATTAAGCTCAGTCACATGAGTGTGCATTAACATGAGCGGCAATGACAACGAGAAAGCGCCACAGTAGCGCTCTCAGAGCCGAGTAGCGCGCTCAGCATCAAGCCAAAAAATAGCGCGCGCTCAGCGTCAGTGTCATTTCGGCGTTGAAGTGTTGCGGGATTCTTGCCCGAAAAAACGGATTCTTATGTGTAAATGCAAAAATTGTATGAGCGTTGGTCGCATGGAATGGGAGCACGTACTCTCCCATTTCTCGCAACCCCGAAAAGATCCGCACTCATACGACCAAGATCCTCCGGGCTAAATGGTACATCAGAGAGGCCCTGATTGTGTTCACACATCCTAGTTACTTTGGCCAAGCATGCGTAATCCACGTAAACTAGAGCAGAGTGCGTTTAGACATTGAACAAAAACGGCGAGAACAGAAATACGTAAAAAACGGTGAAATACTTACTTGTACCACACCACTCGGGCGTTCTTGTCAACTGTGGAGAGTTTGCATATAAATTCTGCAGTCCTGCCGCTTTCGACAGTCTAGATAAAGTGTGTTAAAAACATAAATTACCACAACAAAACGCCAAAGATAAAATTGGTGGTGACAAACCCGAATTTACTACTAGTTTAATTTCACAAATATTTATTTGAAAATCACGATCAATATTTTTTATGGTGAAGACGTATCTTTTCACCACTAATCGTAATAAGAATATCATAATAAAAAAGGTTGATGTACCCGTTTAAACAATTTAGTTTACGTGCAGTGGTCCGTATTTTTAGCCCACCATCGATAAGTTTAAAGTAAAGTTAAATATTCTTATTATGGCAGTGAAATTATTGCGTTTGAAATACTGTATACTCTGTAATTATAAATATGCTGATAGAGGCAAGAAAAGATGAATAAACCTGTGAGGTGAGTCCTTGACTAAGTTTCGGCTTGTCTCCTTTGGGCTTCCTATGTAAATTATAAATACAAATTAGAACATCCAGTTGATCATTATTGAAAAGTTTTATTTAACATTAAATTATTCTAATATTATTAAAAAGATTTACCAAAAGAGAGTTAGACAATCAACTATTTTTCGATCTATGACGCATATTAATCAAGTTATCAGGTTATTAATCGCACAAGTTCCGTATTAAACTCACTTGTCATCTTTTGGTTTATCCTTTGGTTTTTCTTCTTCGGGTTCTAAATAAGAGAAATGTTGAGTTAAAGCAGGTTTGTGCTAAACAGCTTCCAAATTTAAGTTTAAGAAACAAATAATTTAGCATCTGCGACGAATCATTGAGGACAGAGAAATATCCTACCGAGAAGTTAAATTTGAGATAGAATATTAAAAAATAATGCGCTACCTGGAATGTCGTCCACCTGCACCACCTGGGACGAGGCCTCGCCCTTGGAATTTTTGGCCACCAACTTGTAAGTGCCCTTGTCTACGTTGGTGGGACTTTCAATCTCCAGACGAACATCGTACTCGCCCGTGGTGGTCTCCTTGATAATGACAATGTGACGCGTGTCCTGGCGAACCACCGTGCGCTCCTTGAACCAGGTAACGTCCGGCTTGGATGGCGAGCTTATGTGACACTCGATTACCACCGTCTTCTTCTTGGAGACCTTGATGACACGAGGCTGTTCCTTGAAGATTGGCACCTCTGAGCAGCAATACAAGAAGAAAACCACAATATAATTATAACCTGACAGAACAGCTAGCTAAATATTTAATCATCTTTTAATTCGGGATCGAATTTGTATTTAAAAACAAATTTATAGTTGCTTTTTTTTGCCTCTACCAACTGTAGTCAACCGCACTACAGGCGTTACGTCCCCTCATGGTGCTTAGGCACTATGCGAGGGGAACGACTAGATTAAAAATCACAATGAGAGAGCTCTTGTACAATGTGGCAGTTTTTTAAAATAAAATACAAACTAACCTGGACAGTTTAACATACGTGATTCATAAAACTTACTCGTGAAATAAAATCATGAATTGTGATCTTGATGATTAAATGATAAAAATTATTTTATTTTTCTTTTTTTTACTGTTTTTTCTTTTCCATTTCCGTCTTTCTCCAAAACTATACAATTGTTTGAGGCTCATGAGCTGTGTGGACTTCAGAGAAATATACTCTAAGTATATTTTTGCCTGTGATAATATGACAGTTTGCCTTTTCGAGACAATTGGATCTATGATATATTTTCTCTGTTCATGTGACTAAGTCGATTTCTTATATTCTTTAATTTAGATTTTTTGTTCTTTAGTGATACACAAAGTTTTTCACTTTTTGCTGATGATAAATCTCATTTGTACAAATCTCATGTGTACTAACACTTAGAATTTAATGCTCATTTATTTGTTTCGCACTGAATAAATATTTAAAAAAAATTGCATCTTGAAATACAGGAGAATATTCTGCATGAGCAATCAAACGCTAATAATCCAATATAATTTCAAGCAATCCTTTTATTGAGAGCGATTCATTTAACTGTATGTATTCATGAAGCGTATATCACAACAGGAGTTTCTGTACAACTCTCGGTGCTTAGGCACTATGTGAGGGTCACATTTTCACAAGTACTCCGGGATCGAATAATCGAGAGCCCGCGCCGGTAATCGAACTCGGAACCGCCGAACCACAGTCAGTCGCTAAACCACCTGTGCTACGACGAGTCGCACAGTAACTCCCAAGATTAAAATTCCATCTAACAAATCATTGCGCCGTTGGCGTGGAAGTTCAGAAGAGGTTTGAAAGTCAACGCTGATTTTCGCTTGGAGCTATCAAATTTGTTCTTGAGTTAATGATTCAATTCTGGTTTACAAACTTCAGCAATTTGCAGCACTGCATTTCCTACTCACCCTCTATATTCAATGTCAGGTTAGCGTTGATTTCTCCGAAGGTGTTTTTGATATTACACTTGAAAAGGCCTCCTTCCGTCGGGGATGGGTCCTATAAAATGTACGTGAAACAGAAGATTTGAGCACGGTTATGCGCAAATAGTTTTTTGCCTATTCTTTCACCGAACAACATATGAAATACACTGTATAGGGTGGCGCCAAGAAAAACGTTTCCATAGAAATTTGATCATAAAATTGCAATTCCTTAATTTATTCCATTAACATTTGGCACACATGTTGGTCTTTACTTTGACGCTCGCTATAGAAGAGCGAAGTGCGATTTGGTTTTTACGTAAAACGAAAAATGTCAGTGCCAGGCAATTTCTAAAATAATTTCCATACACTAGGTGACTTGAAGGTGGTCCTACGCAAAATTGATGAATGTTGATGTGCAGATCGCAAAGACCGAAAACTGCGCACAATGTTCAGAGCATTTCAGACGTTGCACAATTGGAGCTAAGCCAACATTAGCCACAATTTTACTTAAACTAACAGACATTGCAAAGAATTTGGACCAAAATCCTACCGTACAATTATTATTTTTAAAAATTGATACCCCAAAACGTAAACAGTTACAAAACAGACGTAACAAAACGTATTTTATAAATTAATTTTTAAAATCTCAAAACGTATAGTTTTGAGCTAGCTGACAAAATGTGCGGCAAACCGTATCTATCTCGGGCTTGCCGGTAAAAGGGATAACCCCATACAACAAGCAGGTACATCAATCTTATCACTGCGTGAACGTGAACCAGTAGACCTCGTCAAAAATTTGACACCATCTTTAGAGTAACTATGTTATTGGTGGTAAACTCATGGCAACACAAAGACTACATCTCCCCAAAATTAACAATACGTTATCCAGATAAAATATTCTATCAGTCTACTACGCGTATCTGTTCGTTGGACTCACCTTCAAAAGCAAATGAATAATGTAGACGTCCTTCTCCTCCTTCATGGAGATGACGGTGCGCGCCGAGTCCTTGACCACGACGCCATCTTTGTACCAAACGAAATCCGGTTTCGATTTGGATTTCACTCGGCACTCCAGGTAGACACGTTTGCCGTTGTCCTCCGGAATAATTTTCGGCTTGTCGGCGAACGTCGGTGGATCTCCCGCCGGTTTCTTCTCGCCTAAATGAGGTGTTGGGGCGAAAATATAAACGACATTGAAGAAACATCAAACACGTCAAGGTAATACCAACAAACAGCAACATTACCCAAACGTATGACATGACAGAATCTTAAACGTCATCGCATAAAAATATTATTTAAAAAAAAAATTGAATTACAAAGATTCTAGGACATTATAACGTAACTAGATGGATTATTGAAGACACCTTTCAGAAATATAATGCAATTTATCAGTTTTGAAAATATCAAAGAGTGTGCTTACCTTCAATATTCAAATTAAGATTAGCGTTATTTTCGCCATGGGGGTTCTTTACGTGGCACTTGTAAGTTCCCCCGTCGTCCCCCGTTGGATCCTTGAACAGGCAAACAGATTTGTAATGAGAAAACTCGGATAAAAACCAGCATAAATACAATAACGCATCAGTAGGGTGCACGACCGTATGCGCACTTTTCGTCAAAGTTCACGATTGTGCAGCGATATAAAATATTTACAGAAAGGCTGAAGACTGTTACAGAATTGATAAGTGTAGAAAATTGTCTTGAACTTTCAATTAAAACTTAACTTACCAAACTTTCATCACTAAATAAATGAACGGTTGAGTTGCAATTAAAAATGACGACAATTAGATTTTTAGAAATTAGCAGCAACAGTTACAGTGATTACTATTTTGTAAAAGAAAGGAACTCAAAGCTTCCATGTTACACGAACAGTCAATTAACATCAGAAATGGCGGATTCGGGACAACACCGAATGAAAAGACGAACCGCGTGGCGTACTCGCTTTTTTATAAAAATATTCTACTATTATTTAATTTTAACTGGTAACGCTAATACGCCACTCAGTTCGTCTTTTCAGTCGGTGCTGTCCCGAATCCACCATTTCTGATTATTGTAACTCAGACGTCCTAAAAATCTTTCTCATTAGTAAATAAACAATCAAGATCGTTTTTAGTCAAAAAGCTCCCCCTGCTTTCCGCAGTATAAACCTGTACTGCGGGGAAGCCGCCAATTTCGCATTTGGGTTGCTTTTGCTTCTTGACAAGCCATTTAATAAAGTGGGTGTGTAGGAGCCGATGATAGTAATTACTGAGGTGGTGAAATCGTCATTGTTATGCAATAATTACTGTATCTCACTGAAAGATATAATAAATCCGTTTTTATGTTCTTTGTTGCTGAAATTCAATTGTCGTTCTACAATTTCACCACCTCAGCATTTAATAATCGTTTGTTAAGAGGGTTCACCGGTGATTGAAAATCTTATACCCCCCCCCCCAGGGAGCGACCTGGAAGGCTGCCTAGGAAAGTAATCTTCAACGTCCCAATATCGTACAAGTACGGGTCATGATTTTACTTCTCTATTCCGAAAGAAGGCGCGTAAAGGAATTTCTGTCGCCCGAAAAATTCCGAAAGTGTCGACTGGAATCGAAACCGCGAACACGGGTTTTTGAGGCGAACGCGCTACCTCTCGACCACTCGACACCTCTGACAAGCCACTTAAGCGTACAAGAAGTTGAGTTAATTATCACTATGGAGCTTGTTTCACGTATGCTACTTGGCGAGACGAGGAACATTGAAAGGTGAGTCTCTCACTCTTCACGAGGTCCAAATTTTGGAGGAATCATCGAGGACGAAGCAAGAAAGCTGTAACGGACTCTTTAAATTGTTTTTTTACTTAGCGAGAGCGAGAGAGGAAGCAGAGAGCATAGGCTTTATCTCCAGTTCTGTTCTTCTGGAACGTCACCAGAGAACACCAATAACTATCACACACAAAGGCCATAAAGATTTTTGTCCGCTGCGAATCTCAGCACTTACCCTAATTTCGAGTATGCACGTGTAATTTTCTCCGTCCGGGACTACCTTGGACTTGATTCGAGAGGATTCTTTGACTAGTGTGGTTCCTTTGTACCACGTCACTTCCAGGGCTGCCTTGGAGAGGACGCGGCATTCCATGACTATTAATTTGCCGTTTTCCTTGGGGATAATTTTGGGTTTGTCTATGAAGGACGGTCCTGGTTCTTCCTCCCCTCCACCTTAAAAAGAAGCAAAAAAATCCAGTTATACAGATGTATTCATAGTTACATTGATTGGATAACGAAATTTTCTTAAAGGTCGACGACATTTTCGGATGTATTCCATTAATAAATTATCCCCATTCTGCTTCATTGCAAATATTATCGATTGCCAAATTACATTGCATTGTAATTATTATAATTTATAAAATAACCAATCTGTTGAAATGTTTGTTTACCTTGGAAGTTAAGATTGATGTTTGCATTGCTTTCACCCAGTTCGTTGAGAGCGTTACACTTGTAAATCCCTCCGTCTTCGGTGGTTGGGTCCTACAGTTGGTAATTAAAAATAGATATGGCAAATCAAATCAGTACACTGAATTATGAGGTTAAATTTTATGCGAAAGAAGAATCGTATTTACAGATGTACGTACAACGAATAGAAAAAATTGCACAAACAAAATAACACCGTGTGTTAGTTACAATTTAAACCCATTAGCAGTTTAAAAACTCAATAAAAATTATAGGCTTATGAAAATTAATTTTAATTAAAAAAATAATGTAACTAATACGATGCTGACTAGGGAACTTACAATGATTTCTAGCAGAAGCAAATATGTATCTTTTCCGGTCGAAGTACGCGTCATTTTAATTCGGCTGCTCTCGGAGATTTTGGTGGTTCCCCTGAACCACGTGATCTCTGGGAGTGGGTTGGCTTCTAGGATGCATTCCATTAATAAATTATCACCATTCTGCTTGATCGTCGGCTTCTTTGGAAATCTCGGGGCCTTGCCATCGGGGATCCTGTAAAAGGATTCATATATTAGGCTTTTTATCAACTATTGTCCAATATAGAGAGATAGCGGAAAATTTTCATACAAACAGAATTAAACCGATCTGGCAACAAATTGTTCCAATATATTTTGCGGCCACCCGTGCTATTCAGTCCAATTTGTTCTGTCAAAGTGCTTTTATTGTGAGTGCATTTCACCAACTGTGTATCCAAAGAGTTGAAAAAGCTTCCAACTGGTCTAAAGACGTCACGAAAGAGGGAAAGTGTGATTCGATAAACTGTGACGATAGCGATAACAGTCGAATTTAAGAACCAAAAAATTAAGCTAAATGCACGAGAGCGAAAAGCAACTCTTTGTGAGAATATCATTTTCGATTATTGAAATGAAATGAAAAAAATTAACAATACGACTCGTCGTAGCCCAGTCGGTATTGCGGCTGACTGCGGCTCGGCGGTCCCGGGTTCGATTCCGGGCGCGGGCTCTCGAAAATTTCGAACCCGGAGTACTAGACGTGCCCCTCGCATAGTGATTAAGCACCATGAGGGGACGTAACGCCTGTAGTGCGGTTGACTACAGCTGATTGGGTAAAAAAAAATGTGGCCTATTAAAAACGGGAAATTACTCAAATACAACCTAAACTCAGTTTTTAGATGCGACTAAATTGATCAATAACTCTTAAATTTAAGTGTATCCGTGAGATCCCAATGACAACAAAGCAGTAAAGTACAGAGTATTATTTCTTCACAGGCAGGCATCACATAAACGGTCCGCGCATGGCTCCAAACTCTTCCCCACAATTTACCTCCATATTTACGACGGGTATATGCTAATTCGGGGACGGCGCGGGGGCCTACTTAAGATAAGACGTTTCACAGTAATGCGATTTGACGGCTGGCGACCAAGACACAAATTAAGACAAGGGAGGTTTGACACAAGTTTTGAAAAAAAAAGTGCAACGTCTACGCGGGATGAGCCAATTTTTCAATAGCCCCCCATTTCAGAGTGGCGCGTGTGCGGTGGGTGGGATATATTTGGGTCACCCAGAAAGGATACAAAGCTAGAATGGCACATGTTGATGCAGGCACGCTATGACTACAATTCGAGATTCGTGAATAATTTATTCCAGTCATCTAGCCCCGAGACGCTCTCTTGGCAACGGTCTGCGCGGAGCAGGTATGCGTGCGGAACGCAAGAGCCTCTCTCTCTCTACAAGTATATAATCCAGGGATGACACGGCCCATGTTTATGCGTTTTCTTTATGCTTGCGCAGACACGCGTACCGAAAGGCCGTCCACATAAAATAGGCGGTGGCTCGTCGCAGCGACCTGTGCGCTGTGCGCTAGACACGCACCGTGTTTTACGCTCTATAAGGCGCAGGGTGGTGATTCGCGCCACCGATCAGCCGCACGGTCCACTAACCGTGCTTCCGATGTATATGGATGAGCACCATTTTTAAATCTATCAATTTTCTAATTAATCCATCCTGAGCGGATTCGAACCAATAACATTTGCTCTGGGCGAATGCCGATTTAGGATTGCCGCCTTCACCCACTCATCCGCCATCTTGTACCCTTTAACTAAAGAAATGCTAAGCTTTTGCGTTACAAGGAACACTAATCGGAGAGAGCTTCTCTCAGCGCTCTCCAATCTGTAAATTTATAAACTGCAATAATAGTAAATAGGACAGTGATTCAACCAGTGGTCGCATAAATCAGAGACCCAGTGCCTACAGTTCGTCTTCCGTTTAGCGCTGTTAAATATACCCTTTGTTTAGCCTTGCTTATAACACCCGATTTTACAGAATTGCAAATGCAACTCCCCACCCCACCCCAGCGTATTAGTTGCCGCAATAGTCGCAATCGTTTGGATGACCCAGGAAAAATAAGGACTTGATAAAAAAAAAACAGGTTGGAGGACGAGTGAGTGTCGTCGAGACGTACTTGGGTTTTTCAGCCTCCTTATCGTCGAAATTAAGATTAATGTTGGCGCTGCCTTCGCCCAACTTATTTTTGGCCACGGCTTTGTATTCACCGCCGTCCCCGGAGGCGACCGAAGAGATTTCCAACGAGGCGATGTAGTTCAATTTGGCGTCCTGCTTCAGGAACTGCTGAAAGCGGCCACCTTCCTTCACCTCTTTGGTACCATGAAACCTAAGAATGAAAAGGTATTGCAAAATGTTATTTAGTTTGATTTGAAACAGAAAAATATGTAACAAATGCGTTATTCAATGTGTTATTTATCAAATAGTTATTTGAATACAAGCAATTAAGCCTGTCTCGAGGACAGGTATTATATATGTGGCGTGGATTAGGCCAATGAAATGTTTAACATAACATATTTTTATCTATATTGTATTTTATTCCAATTAATCCAATAATCCAAATTCCAAATAATCTATTATTGAAATGAAATGAAAATAAATTCACAATACGACTAGTCATAGCCCAGTCGGTATTGCGACTGACTGTGGCTCGGTGGTATCGGGTTCGATTCCCGGCGCGGGCTTTCGAAAATTTCGGTCCCGGGATACTGGACGTGCCCCTCGCATAGTGCCTAAGCACCATAAGGGGCACAGAGTGCGGTTGACTACATTTGATTGGAACAAAAAAATATAGATGTACATACATACGAAAGTACTGTGTACCGTTGTAATCGTGTGTTGTAATCGAATAGATTCATTTAAATTTAATTCTTTTGTGTTCCAAGCCCCGGAAATAAACTATGTTTATTGGAAGGATCTTGTCGCCGATTCCGATTGACGTCCAACAATCTCTGATCTCTCAACATATTGCATATGTATACTTTTTCATCGACTCCTCCAAACTAATATTAATTGGTAATAGATTTATTTTAAGCAATTGATGCCTAAAATTGATATTGTCTCCCGTCACTAGCGCTCTGATAATTAGCCGTTGCATGTTTGAAGGAATCCATTGAAGTCATCGAGTACGATGTCAAACAAATGGTGATTTTTTATTTATTTTTTTTTTTTTTTTATCAACTGTAGTCCACCGCACTACAGGCGTTACGTCCCCCTCATGGTGCTTAAGCACTATGCGAGGGGGAACGACCAGTACCCCGGGATCGAAATTTTTTCGAGAGCCCGCGCCGGGAATCGAACCCGGGACCGCCGAAACCACAGTCGGTCACTAAACCAATTTAATTAGTAACACTAACATTTTGATTTTTTTAAAAACATAACTTTGCAACCCCTTAATCAGTGCTGGGGCACATTTTCGCCAAGGAGCCCGCCCAGGAAATCAAACCCGGTGCCGCTGCACCACGTATCTGTATGTCAGCCAACTGAACTGCGACGTGCATATTTAAATATTTTTATGAGTGGCTTGATATAAACTTAACTAATTTGGTATCGCATTTCAAGTCACTTATATAGAAAGAGATAGTAACTAGTTTAAAAGAGTGAACTGACCAGGTGATGGTGGGTTTCGGATCTCCCACCAGTCGACATTCGAAGATGATCTTGGCGAAGTCGTCGGATTGTCGTATGACAGGCCTTTCGGTGAACGTGGGTTTGACGCCGTCAGCCGGAACAGCCGCCTCATCGCCTACACGAACAAAATGGATCACATGAAATGAATAATAATTTAGGGGTTCATCCCTAATTAAAAATTCTAATTAATTAAACAAAACGAAAACTGATACTTTAGAACAAGGGCACGCAATATTGGTACATTTTCTAGCCTTTTTTCAAACGTTAATCTTAAAATGACGTCGCAACATTAAAAAGAAAAATAATTCCATGTAATCAAAGTTTCCAAATTGTGATTACAGGGCATTATACCTTAAAGCAAATAACCCTGAAAATTAATTTTAATTAAGTGCAATTAAATCTTTAAATCATATTACAGCTAATTTTTACACTATAAAGTCAACGCTAATTTTATCGGTATAATCCTAAATTCAATGTTGAGTTTTTTTTATTCAACGTCACAAGGTGAAAAAGTACATCGATTTTAGGAGCTAAAAGACAAATATGTGACGCGAAATTATAGGACTCCCACATTGCAACATTAATTTTAGGAAGTCCACCAATATAAATTGCAAAAACAAACTTATTTGACACGCTAGCGTCAATATAATTATTAGTCCTCTGCTGGCTAATTAATACCAGATAATCTGTTACTGAGTACAAACAAAGCCATTCTCATATTACAACAATAAAAGTATATAAATATATAAAAAAAATATAAATAAATTATCATTAATCGTAACAAACAACAGTGCAATTATAATTGGGACAAAATGTAAGTTATAAATAGAACAACGTCAGCCCCAGAACCAGAGGGTCCCCAACAAAGTAACAACGGTTGGCTATGCTCACTCGCTAAGTGAATTTGATCAAATATATCACAATCCTATTTCTCCGGTTTTAATAAGTCGTCGTACCAGAATTTTGTGTTGTGATAATGTCGAACTGGTCATAATAATGTGAGATTTGTTTATTATTTTAGTTAACTCTCGTCCGTCAGTAACGAACAGGATAAAGAACACAAAGTGTCCACCATGAATAAATTCGCTATGTGCCTAAAGTCGATTTTAATCCAAACAAAACGCTAACAAGCACCTGTGCAGAATTTTGATAGCTCGATTGTCACGAATGAATGTATTCGACCTTGATAGCGTAACCTAATATCAAACAACTTTAGAAGGAGGTAAGCTGCAAAAAGGAGCAATGACTGCGGGAAAAATATGAATTTTGAAAAAAATATGAATAACGAAGCGAAAAGAGCATCACTCGTTCGCTCGTCAATATGCTGTTTGCGGACGATGTATTAAACATTCGACAAGCTCAACTGCTGTTAAAATTAATATATTTGATCAAACATGGAAATTTGATAACCAAAAATCAAATTATTATTGAATATTTTAAAATTAAATCTGAATAAATTAATAAAATTCTAACAATTAGCGTTAAAAAAATCCAAGCGAATTTGTATTTACGATTAAACGAAACTGCCACAATAAGCACTTGCGCTACTTGAGAATAGTTAAAGGTCCTCTTCCACAATGCATCTTAACTTCGTGTAGACCTAGCATTAAAAGATTTGAGATCGACACGCTGAAATTTTAAACTCCCGTGAAATAATCCAAGCAAATCATGAAAATTTTTAACGTAACTTACGTTAACGAATACTTCTTCCCCAACTTTAGATTTTAGATCAACTCTTGGTTTGGGACATCCTCTATCGGGTCTTGCGACATCCAGTGCTCTATTTAGAACTTTTTTAATCTTTTACTTGCTTCTATACTAGATATTACTCACTATCGAAGTTGAGGCTGATGGTGGCGTTGCTCTCCCCCAGTTCATTCTTGGCGGTGACCTTGTATTTTCCGGCATCTTCCACGGTCACGTCGGTAATTTGCAAAACGGATTGATAGGAATTGCCATCAGGGATAGCGGAGACCTACAGGAAAGCAAAAACGAAGAAAATTAATTATATCCAGTTACGAATAGTGAACGATCCCACATTTTCTTTTTGTTTCCAATCAACTGTAGTCAACCGCACTACAGGCGTTCTGTACCCCTCATGGTGCTTAGGCACTATGCGAGGGGCACATCCAGTACCCCGGGATCGAGATTTTCGAGAGCCCGCGCCGGGAGTCGAACCCGGGACCGCCGAGCCACAGTCAGTCCTTCGCGCTACAGGCGTTACGTCCCCCTCATGGTGCTTAGGCACTGTGCTATACTTCCAACCATGAGCGCTGCCATCTTAAATTTTCCGCTTTTGGTCGTCGCTAAATTTTTAAAATACAATGAGGGTCTTCTTCAAGGTTAGGTGCTTATTTTAAACGAATGACAATTTTCTAGTAGTTTTAAATTCACAACTCAATGGATCACCCCCACTGGACACTTCAAACGAATCTTTAGAGGTACACGAGTGATGCACAAATTCGACGGCTAAATACCATTATTATACATGTGATTTGCGACATTCTTTGGTACGGATTTTATTTTTTTTAATGTTCCATCAACTGTAGTCAACCGCACTACAGGCTTTACGTCCCCCTCATGGTGCTTAGGCACTTTGCGAGGGGGAACGACCA
>JAQGBY010000986.1:0-34118 GCA_034698785.1 Mycogona germanica
AGTGCCCAAGCACCATGAGGGGGACGTAAGCCTGTAGTGCGGTTGACTACAGTTGATGGAAACTAAAAAAAAAAAAGTAAGGACTAGTTCTATTTGGGGACAAACGTTATCGCTGGATGGCGCTGGTACCTGTTTGCCCACAGTTTGTCCGTTTGCATTATACTGTACAATTAGATTGTGGGACCATAAACTCCGTGCCATTTGAATTTCAAATTGTCGTCGTTGATGGTCTAATCAAGTTGATGTGGGGGAAAATTCGAACCTTTTGACTGATGGTGATAGCCGAAGAACATTCGCAAGAGAAACACTGACTGAAATAAATCAACGACTAAATGTGAAATAAATGTGCAGCCATAAACCTTGTAACTCCATCCAGTAGTAATCGGAGGTGTTAAAGGTTCAATGAAAAGAAATCCATGATAAACGGCCTACTGCTTCCTACAAGTGAATCAGGCCGGCGACATAACTGAATTATTGGTAATTAAATGCAGGTAATTAAATTCAAATAAACAATTACTTTAGTAATTTTCATGAAGTCAGTCCTTTGTTATACAAAAACCTCACGTTCGTCAAGTTACCGTGACAATCACATATTCAACGCGAAATTTTATCAAAAACGACAAACTTAACGCACTCTTTAATAAACGCATCTGGTCGAAGTAGTACGCTTTAGATAGCAAGCTGCCAGCAACATAAATTTTCTATTTGCTTCTCCGCTTTTGAAAAAAAATTCGCTTGGAAAACTGTATTTGTTATTAAAATATTTGTTCGCCGATCGAATGCGCTTCGTCTGAACACAAATTGTAACAACGTTCAACAACAAACAATAAATACTTCCAAGTTGTTCTTACGAACTCATAACAATTTTAATATTAAAATCAAATAAACTCAGAAGACGCTAACCAGAAGATGCTGACATAATAATTCAATTTCGTTTTTTATTTGTATGAACCTTGAGGCTCCTTCCACGAATCCTTTCTAATGCATATTTACTCGGTATTTCATTTGCTCAATATTGCATATACCTAGATTACATACCATCTCTATATTCTCTTTTTGTCCTTTGACTATAATGCAGCTAACAAATTTATTTTCCAGAAAAAAGTATATGTTCAGGCCAATTGTTGATCATGATTTTTTTAGAAATAGGTAAATTCGTTACCTCGCCACAGAATTTAAAAATCATTTTGTTGGACAAAAAATAACAATACGAACGATTTATCAAGTGGTCCAATATATTTTAACAATATTTTAAATAAACCTAACTAGGAAAAAAATTATTTTAAAAATACAACTAATAGTTGCAGCAATGAAGAACAAATAATTTCACTTGAAATCTGTTGTCATAAGCCAATTGAAATGTGTGTTGCCTAATGAGTGCACCGTCCATTTAATGATTCATGCATGATGATATTTGCAATATTAGAAATGAAAGAATTATTGATTTTGTCAATTCCGACAAACCAAAATGATGACCGTTTCACACACACACAATTTGTAATCATGCCCGAAAATGACAATGACAAATACATTAACTGGCGGTTTCACGTTCCACGTTTTACAAAAATGAAACACTCGAATATAATAAACGGCCAATGGGCAAATATTATTCGGTAAATAGGTTATGAACATCGCGACAGGTTGCATATGCATTGTTTTGACTCCAAACGCCGTCCGTCCGCACACGAGTCCTCCCCGAACAATCGAAACGCGGAGCGATTCGCATTGTGAGAGACCAATGGAATGTCTACGCCCGAATTGCACGTTTCAGGGTGGAAGTGGTGGTGATGGTGGTGGTGGTGGTGGTAGTAGTAGTAGTAGTAGCGACGGCGGGGGTGGATGTGGACAGATGGGAGTCGATCGAATAAATCACCCTGGAGACAGACATTCTTTCACCATGGCAAACATTGGTGGCAGTCATAGGGCAACGTCACTGCAGTTCCGAACGGTATTACGGAGTGCCGGCCAACGGTCGACTGACAACTATAATTTTCATTACATCGTCAGAGCGCCAGCCAAACTTCTCGTGAAATATTTGATTTTCAGACAAAACAATTGGGAACGGCCGTTACGAAAAAGGCCACCTAACCCATATGATGTTGACAAAAATAAGCTGAAACTTGCCTGAATAAGACCCGGAGCACATTGGTTGGTTGAACTGCGCTACATCATTTTCACTTTTTCGTTTGCTATGGAACATATCCTATGAAAGCTTTCACTAAAAGACTCCTATTGAATCAACCTAATACAAATTTGCGCTGCCTCGATCGGTTCACCAATGTGCTAATTGTTTAAACCGCCCGCATTTAATTAAAAAAATTAAATAAAGGCGAAGGCAGAAAAAACTATATCGTATATTAACTGATATTTTGGAAGAAATTATCTATCATATATGCCTTCTGTACTTCTAAACCGAATATTATGACATAACCGCGCCATGTACATGCGACTGTTTCAAAAATCAAGCAATAATATCACATAAATCTAAAATGGTCTGGATAAACGTCACGCTATACAGGGTAGGTGATGATCTTGCCATGGTGAAGTATGCGGCATGTATCAAACATTACCACGCATAATTACTTGAAACTATTCAGCTTGGTGTATGCATTTATCTTCCTAAAACCATATGAGGTCATGTTGCAAAACCCAGTAGAATCCCAGGATATGGGTTTCACGGAATTGGATCTGAGGAGGATAAAACTGGTGCAGCGCCGCAATTCAGGAGAATGCGTTTCTCCCGCGAATTGCGACCTGTCAAATCTGGGTCCAGTTGTTGATAAAGGGAGAGGGGTCCGCGCGGACGACATATGCAAATATCAGGCAGCAACTCGAGCGATGGCGAGACAGAATCAAAAATCTCGGATAAATATGCGTGGCAGAACAGCTCTAACGAAAACGTATTTTAAAAATCTGATCTGGCGACAGCAGCCAGCTCTCTCGCCCAATGACATAGACAGACTGCTCACGTCATTCACGTCACATTCAGAGCGATTCTTTTGCCATTATAAAATTTTGCTTTTTGGACTTCAAACGATTTCACTGAGATACAAATGAGACACAAAAATTCGGCGAAACCACCAAATTTGAATAAACCTATCTTGAGCAACTTGTGATACTTGTGAGATTACTGTGTAAAACTGGTAGAGGTCTGCATTGGTTAAGTTGCATATTTCCATTCATAGAGGGCTCTGCACAACGGATTTCAATGGCAAACTGTAGCTCGATTAGCAAGAATTCGCTAAGTAGCAGATGTGATGTCGCGCATAAGCGATTTGCCTTGAAGATAAACGCAGAAACGACGAACATTAGACTAAAATATTCGCATAAATGAATGCGACAGTTTTTCCGCTAGCACAGCGACCATATTTTTCCAAGAAATGTTTGTTGAATTGGTATACCGTATCAGTCTTTTCAGTGAACACATTTAAAATATGCAAAATTGCTTTTCCTATGTCAATGACATAAAAGGATATTAATATGCGTTAATGCGTTTCTAAAAATTTTGAAAATGTTTTGTATATATGACAAATGCAACTATCATACACATACAAGAACAATTCGTATAAATAATTTTATTTGTAGCCTGCATAAAAAAGTTGTAAGTATATGTGAACCAGCAAATTATAGAAACATCTACGAAATACGAATAAATTAATAAAATACAGAGTATAATTAATAACATGGGTCTAACTTAACTGCATAATAATGCCTTATTTATATGCGCCTAAGTTTCCATAAACTTATATTTTGAAATAATTTATATTTTTATATTTATAATTTAAAATATTTCATAATTTTTATACTTAGCCCCTCACATAAGTGCCTACGCACCGAGAGGTGTACAGAAACTTCAGTAGTATTATAATATATATTGTAATTGTTGTAAATATTGTTATTGTGTTAAAAATATTGCAATGGTACAGTGAATTATAAAAAAAGTGTACGTGTGGTGTTCTAGATACGAGATATTTTGATGCCACAAAAATAGGCCGCTCTAACGAATTGGCGCCATCAATTCAAATAATAGTTCGCATCTATAGCTATGAAGCTAAAAAGTTCAGAAATTGAAAACATTCGCATCATGAATTTTTAGCGTTGCGTAGATAAGCGTAGCTTTGATTAAATTATATTAAAGCCAACCGATGCTTTACGTTGAAGTAATGGATGATTCCAAACCATGCAAATGGAAAATATGAAACAAGCGAGGAAACAAAAGATGCCTAGAAACTTAGGAAAAACGTTATAGAACAATAATCCGGAAGTTGTGCCCGGGACAGCGTACAACTTATCAACATAATCAAGACGTCCTATTTCTATCATTTTGTTGCACAATAATCCAATCAGAAAACTTCGCCAAGTAATGCAACGTTCATCTTGCTCGTCCAAGTGTAAAGTTATCGAAAACATTTTTCGAACGTCTCTTTCTTACGAGTTAAATTGGTGGAATAAAAACGTCTTATGTACTCGTATATCTGCCATTGAACGGCACCAAGTCACAGGATAAAGAAAAGGCTATACACACGTATGGTATATATTGTATATAGCATATAGGAAGACATTTAGGTGATGTAAGATTGGCAACAAAAAAATTGCTATTGATACCGATATTTTTAGTCAATTCAATCATATTGTCGGCATCGTAACTTTTTCAATCAATTCTCCGTATATAGGAAATTGGACGCAGAAAATAATCGAATTCTGGCAGTCGACATTCGTAGTTGGTGGGGTTTCCAACAGATACAAAAGTTTTAGAAGCGAATTGAAGTTTACAAATAACTCATCAACAGATTGATTGGCCTAAGCGAAAAGGACAGAGACCGACTGGAGAAGCTGGAGGATATGCGGTTTCAGATGATTTTTTTCTCTCCCAAATGTTATTTCAAACATGTCAGCGCATTTGACAACCAGTCGGGAACAGAAATTTTGTAAAATGATTGCATTTTTTCTCTTTAGAAAAATCATAATAAAACGTTTGAGCCATTTCAAATCTTTTGTGGTTTTGTTTATGGGACTTAGAAGACCTATTCAACTAAACATTATATTTTAGCATATAATATATGCTGGATTTAAAAAAAATTGATGATGCCTAACTTTTCGCTCACGTTTACGGCGATTCTCTGCTTTAAAGATTTCATCTACTCGAAGCGAAATGCAAGCTTTGACATGGAATTGTTTGTTTTGGAATGCAACACAAATATCAAACACAAACCAAAATAAGTAATTTATTATTCTGACATCCGACATTCTAAAATGCTGAAATCCCGATTGCATCGCAAATCAGTCATCATCGCAATTATCCGCGATCTTCGTCTATCGCCCGAGGCTTTTTGGTTTAGAAAAACTACTTATTTAGTTAACAGCAGCCAATGGAGAAACTGTGCTTCTCCCCATTCTGTTAGCCGCGAAGCATTTGGTCATTTGCAAGAGATTTTATGCCTCCGTGTAAACGCGCTTTCATTCGATCCAGTTACATGTAGGGGGAGGGGGCGTCGACTAATCCTGCCAATAACTCATCGATCTAAGCCGCAATCGGCTTAATAGCGAACATTGAATAGCGGTCCCACCCCCCCCCAACCTCTCACCCGACCCCCACCCATCGCCACCACCAACCCGCCCTTCGCCAACAGTACAGACAGGCGTAAATGAACATCCTGCAATTTCGCTGATGGCACCGATAAAAAATAGATCGACAGACAGAGCCCCATAAAGATGTACCAATCCGTCTGCCATAAACTAGAAACGACAATGAGTCACGCTGGACCCGGAAGCACGCGCGTGGTGGAGGAGGAGGAGGAATAGGAGGAGACGTCGCCATTGTGCATTTGTGCGCCATCTACCGATCGACATCGTCATAGTGACCTAATGGCCTGTACCGTTTATGGCGTCCGTGACACATTGGCCCATTCGTGGCACGAAAGTTTATTTTTGTCCCACGTATATAGTCTCGTCTCGGTAAATCAAAGTCACACGTCCAGTCAATTAGACGCGTTAAATCGAATGTGCGCCGGAAGCAATGGACAACTACCATTCAAACAGATTCTTGGTATTAAAATAATTATGTAGCTTTCTTTTTTTCTTGGGTCAGTTTCGCGGGGCAGGCAGGAAACACCGATAGTCTTTACTGATTGAAAATAGGGCTAGCTTAAAGGAAAATACCAAAATCAAACTCTGTGTATGAAATTTTAGCTAATCTCTGGAAAAGCACCACTTCTATCGACAACTCTTCAATTCAATACAACGAGTTTATGTATTGAACCTTATGGTCATCTACGAATATTATGGATTAGATAAAACTAGCCAACCAAACAATTCATGCGACGATTCAAGCAGTACAATTCAAATTATATTTATTTTTATGTGATACATTGTTAGTCTTATGATACGAGAACTTCATAAAATTGTAATATTTTAATTAACGAATTACCTGCACACTATTGACGCAAGCTACCGTCTGCATTTTAGTTCGTGTCTATCTATTGAAGTTTCGCCACTGAATATTTCATTTTCTATTTTAGTTTTCATCTCTGGAACGAACATCCTTAGGCACCCATTTTGAAAAAAAAATTAATTCAATATTGAACGACATACAAGTGAGGCACGGACAACAAAAGATTATCGATAATGCAAGGCTGCGTCAGGTGCACTAAATTTACGTCATCGATTGCAAAACGACTCGGCTGACAGCGACAACGTTCATTGTGGGGTATAAACTTCTAAGGGAACGTCAGGAACTGTCGACCCCTTTTCTTGAAAAATATATCCTCTCAAAAAATACTTTAGCACCTGTCAACATTAAAGCTACTCCTGAGACCCGCCCCCTGAATCCACCTATTCAAGAAGGGGAATTGAACATGAGCGTAACACACAAAAAGGTAGTAACGATAGAGCTTTATTACTACTACCTTTCACAATATTTACCTAAAAAATAAACATAGCACCATCTGAAATGATCGGCAGACTAAAGAGTCACGAATAGAAATACATACCTTTTCTCTTAGATGAGATTAGATGAGATACCTCATCATTAATTACAAACTTGAAGCTAAAATTGCTACATGAGTATGCAGGTAGAACATTTTAACGCAAATCCCCATTCGTTTTCTAAAATAAATTCAAAGAATTCCAAAACGGTAGTCGATTTATCAGGTGATCTCAAGATGGCAAATTGTTAAGCAACGCAACGGCAAACCACCAACAGGGAGAAGGGGAAGAGCTCTGTTCATGTCGACAGCAGGAAACAACGCAACGAAAGACTTTAAAAAAATTCCCGCTCAAAAATGAGAACGCCATTTTTAAGAAGCAGTTGCAAGTGGTGCATTGGTGGCGGCGCATGTGGAGCACACGCTGGAGCTAAAGCGCAATCTGGTCGTCTATCTCGGCATCAGGACACATAATCAGAGTGGATATTAATATTCATTAGGCCGCACAGCAAAAGAGCTATTGTGTTGACTACCCCCAGCCTTTTCCTCTCTCTCTCTCTCTCTCTCCCTCTCTCTGTCTCTCGCTCCAGCATTCTCCATCCTCCACCTCTATTATCTCGCCCGTTCTCTCTCTCTATGGCGCTCCCACTCGTCCTGTCTCTCTGTGTAGATCCACCCCACCATTGAGATCCTGTTAAAACGAACGTGGTCAGAAGGTGAAATCAAAACTCGAGGCCGCGCGCCTGTAGAAACGGCGACAACTTTGAGCTAATTTCGTACATCGCGCGCGAAAAGGCTCTAAAGATGGCGATGTCGGTGGCTGGGCGAGGAAGGTGGTGAGTAAGGAGTACGAGGTGGAATGAGGCAAGGATGGGCAAAGGAAGAGGAGGAGGAGGAAGGCAATGAGTGAGATCCGGGTACGCTGTGAACGGGGAGAGGGGTTGCCAGCAGCATTGAACGTGCCATTGAAAAGAGGGTCGATTCGTTGAGGGGATGTTGTTATGGAGAAAACCGATAAAATGAGGGCGACAAGGAAAACTGATGGAGCAGAGAGAAGAGGAAAAGGAGGAGGGGTGCCAGGGTCGATCCGGAAATAGCGCAGGAAAACGGAGGACGTTTGTCTTGTTACGGGAAAGCATCCCTAATTGACTGTTACATCGTTAATGGTGTATTAGGTGGTACCGTTATAAGGAAATGTCGGACAGTAATGTTACTTTAACGATACAAATTGATTGTAATTTCTACTAATGCATATTATATTTTATTTATTTAATGAGAAAAATATGCCGCTAACTAGAAGCTTTTAGTCTTCTCGCAAATGCAATAGTGATATGTCTGATTATACAGGTACTAAAAAAGCTTCTAATGGTCAAACCCACAATACTGGCGCCACATCCATAAATAAGCTAAACAACTTTCTTTCTGGATGACAGTTTGCCTTCAAGGCATCAACATAAATCCCTTTATTAATCAAAAGAAACATCAAAAGACACGTCTAGCCAAACAGTAGCACACTTATTTATCTCTCCATCATCCAAAACCAGCATTTATTTTATAAGATTTTTTATTTAAAGAAAGGGGAACCACATCAAAGCCTATCATGCATTATATAAAGCCTAAACTGGGTGCGCGAATGCATCACCGAGAAAATGGATGGCGCGCCCATTGCAAGGTGAAATCATATTTGTTTCAGAAATTCATTACTCGTTTTAATACCGTTATAAATATCCGAAGAGCCCCCACCAATAGAAATATCAGAGACAACTTTATTAGTAGACACACGCAGCTCTTACCCGCCCTTCCACCCTCCTCCACCTTCTCCTCCTCCTCCTCTTCGTCCCTATATCCACATTCAGCCCACCCACCCTACCCCCATGCCAAACTCATCGGTGACACAGCCTATGCAGTTGACTATTAATAGCGGTAATAGCCCCAATTTACAATTGTCAAGGAGCAGCAGCCACAGCTGGCAAGAAATCTTACACACACACACACATTCTCCTGAGCACGCAGCGGTTCGCCTCTATGGAGGAAACTCAGGAGCGAAGAGGTTGAGAATTTACTGGCAACATCACAATATCAAATGAGATCATCACATATAAAATGCGTCTATGCATAAATTTATCTAGAACACACACACGCAACGGCAAAACGAGCACACACGCCAGCGGCGGCAGCAAAGGATGCAGAGACTTGAGCACAAATTAGAAATTGTCATCAAGAATCTGTACGTTGGCTTCAAGTGGAGAGGGAAGAAATTGAATAGTAAAGTATGTCTGAATTAGCGAGCACCACCAATACAGTGTATACTAAATATAACACCAAATATATATATGATATATTCAAGAAATAATTATGCAATTTAAACGGTTTGTCATTTAAAATTGGATAAGATTCTTATAGTACTTATTAACATAATGACCCTTACTCTCTGTAGATCAGGCGCCTTTGAACAACAAATAAATCGATTTGCAAGAATCAGTTTCGCCATTGACAACTGGAAATCAAATCTCATGCAAATAAACATTGCGGACCCATTTCGTTGTATTAAATAGCCATATTTGTGACTTCGTTTTATATATATTAAGGTTTGTGATCATGCCGCGATGATGGTGTAATTCCATTGCTGAAATATGTGATTAAAAAATAACGGAACAATTAAAAATACCTGACATGACCAATACCAATAATCAATAAAATATAAATTTTAGATTGCTAGAAAATATTGTTGCAACAATCCGCATAATTCAAAAAAAGTTCGTTGCCTGCATATCGACATAACACAAATTCTGTTGTATAAACGTCGCCCTCAGCAAGTTTGAAATAATATTTTTAATATATGATCTATAGTTCAACATTGTGCGGCAGCGTTGCTCCTCTCTCCCGCATCATATATTTGAATGAAATATAGCCCATTTGAGACATTCATCATTCGTTCGAAGACGCGGTGACGTCAAGACACGTAACAAAACTCTGATAGAAAAAAGGGGGCTCCTCTACTACTAAGATGCACAGCTTTACCTAAAGGGAGACGTAATGGAAAGTCGTCGACAGTGAATTGATGGAGTTGAAATGATCTGGTTTGGATTTCCATTTCGAGGAGGGGGGCTCTCTAAAAGCTGGACATAAAAGACGGATATACTCTTCGCGATTTAAGCATGTGTTAACATATCACTGATGAAACGGAGACGACGACGCAAAGGCGCGGTGTCCTGCACCTGTATATTATATTATATTCGACGCAGAGGCGCCTTGCGTTGCGCACTAGTTGCGAAATGGTTAGAGATCAACCAAAAAGTCACGGCATCAGCAGATCCTTGAAATATGACGAATGTCTAGACTATTTTTTCAATATTGTGGGGCAACATCTGCGTTCAATTGTAAATAAATCAGGGGGACAGACGGATGTTTGGCTAGTATTTTGTATTTGTTAAATTATTTTCCGAAACAATGGCTCGTTGAAGGAGGCCAAATATTCACTCGTTTTTGAAGTTCTGCACATCAATATATCAGGAACAAAAATATCAGTAAAATTTATGTTAGTTAAAAGAAGCAATAAAACTGAGAGGTCAAGTTAAAACAATATTACAAACATTATGAAACCAGTCAGGCAGGAAACATGAATAATTAATTTTCAGGTTTTTCGGTATGAGAAAACATTCACAAAAGATTCGTTGAAAAAATTTAAATTTAAAATAAATTAATAAAAGCTATAAATTAATTATAAACATAACTCATTGCTAATAACAATATGGCATATGAATCGAGTGATGGCTACTACAGGCAGCGCCTTAAAATAACCACACACGAAACATTTTCCACGGCTCTGTTCCGTGTTTGTTCACTTATATTAACTCATTGTTTTCAAATATTTATTATCATCTGAATAGTTAATTTCAAAATGCCAGAGTAAATGGTGGTCTACAGTGTTATTTGATCTGGATTGATATAAATAAACGAAAACACGTTAGTAGAAAACACGTATATATTATGTAGATAGCAAATATCGCGGATATTAAATTGTAAAAATCAGTTTTACCGATTTCAATCATTTCATTCACCACTCGTTAGCATACAGTATCTTTAAAATATCAACGTTAAGTAGATTTCGGCACCACACTTGTTACATTTTCCAATCACATTCGAATATTACAGGAATGTTATCAAATGCATGTATTTTTGTCGAAATAAATATCCCGATTGTTGTAATGTATCACTGCATGAAAGGGGAATATCATATCTCTCTGTGTATTGTATAAAAGTAGGCGTTATCCAGATCGCCGTTTTTACTCATCGCATAAACCAAACATACCGCTTTCCTTATTGATATTGCATTTCGTTTTGCCGATAAAATAATCTTGCGGAAGTTATTCTTTGAAAAACTAGTTTCCGAGCTTTTAACTCAATTATATATAGCCGAATCAGATCAACCAATATGTTGGCCTTTTCACTAACCCTTTCCGCTAACTCGTAGAGAACGCAATTGATAGGAAATGAATTGCCGCAGCGAACTGGAGAAATCCGTTAGAAGAAAAAAATAGGAGCTGGCATATGTTCCAAGAGGTGACGCACGACAACAACAAAAAACATTTATAGTCGTGGCAAGATGGTGACGTTGCCTAGCAACCGGGTTTTCAATTGACGATTTGCAACCAACAAATATGGCAATGCATGACGCCAGCATTTGTCTCGCAAATATACACAAACGTGCGCGCGCTGGCGAGCAATAAACTGGATGGCTTAGCCGTTAACTGCCAAGATAGATAGTGGATATTCGGATAGCCACCTGCCGGCAACTTTATCAAACGAAGATTATTCTTGAAATGATGACTGCGAAGAACAAGAGCGCGCACTGCATAAAACTGCTTTTTGTGTATTACGCAAACCAACCAACAAAAATCTGCGTTAAAACTAATGCAGTGGCTGATGCTCATCTTTGACAATCCGATACGTGGACACAACTGGACTCTACAGAGTACATGTGGAAAACAGAAAATAAGAATATTTCTCTATGCACAATTTTAATACGGATAAAATAATATCGTTTCGAGTGAAAGCCATTAAAAAAGACATAGGCGAGCGAGTACGGGGCCGTGTAAAATCGACGAGTTTTATGGCACTTCCAGTAATAAATGGCCATCACTCGATTCATATGCCTTATTGTTATTAAACAATGCAATCAGTAAGACGTGCACACTTTGTCCGGTGGATTTTATCCAATAAAAAATTCGAGGTCAGTTTGGGATTTTCGGTTCTCCATGAAATAAAAGACGATTAAACTTAAGAAAAAACATAATTGCGAGAAATCAACCTCCTGAACATTTTGGACGAGTAAATGCAATATTGAATTTTAGATTATTCGATTGCTAGACCTATTCGCGCGAAAGAAAATAAATGAAATACAAAGATTGCTGGTCTTATAAAAATCCCGTAGAAGTGAAAATGGACTATGAAAAAAAGTAATGATGCATACTTACAGATAATAATGCGCTTAACTATGTAACCATAGCAACAAGGTGAAAACGGGTTTTCAATAGCTTTCTAGTACAAATTAAAACGAAACCTGTTATTCTTTAAAATCATAATATATAATTCCCAACAAACCTGATAACTAAACTATACAAAATCTCAATCTGGGATTTACTCCCTGCGTCAATTACTCGTATGATCATAAAATCAAATTCAGAAAAGTTTCTTAGAGAATTGCAAAAGAGTTAAAGACAATTATATAAACAAAAATATATATAAAAGGCAGCGGCTGGAAAAGCTGTGGAAGAAACTCCGGCAATGCCAAAATATTCAGCAAACCGAGTTTTTGCGCACATTTCACTTTTCAAGTAGCTCTGGGTCTAATAATTCAAATCGCAAGCACATTGCAGAAATTCGCATGAATTACGCTCGACTGACGCGCGCTCAAACTCGACACAGAGAAGCACTAGGAGGTTTCAACCGAGACTCACCAACTCACCAGTATTAGTACGGCGAGCTTTTCGCGCACACTAGAATGAACAACCTATCTCAGGCCTACCTCCCCCTAAACCCCATAAATCTACGCGGCACGCGCGTAATCTGTAAGCAAGGCGAAGACAATTTTTCAATCTCACGCCATGTACACAGCGCGCTTTAAAAAATGAAAAGAAATAAAAAACGGCCACAAAAGCGTTATTATTATTTATTCATCAGATAGCAGCGACACAGGTCCCACTTGAACTACACCGATATACACTGTACAATTTCGCTCCGCCCAAACAATTTACTTTTTCCCCATTTTTGCCTGCCCGCGCGCCCTCTCCACAAAGACTGAAGCAGCAGTAATGATTTAACTGACCCGTTATTCACCAACACCAAACTACGTCATCCATTGACCCGAACTAGCAAACGAATTTATCCAAGAATATAAGGTTATCAAAACATCCTTAAATATTCGTTTTTATTCCATTTTTACATAATTTCAGAAAACGTAATTATCAATGGTAAAACATAATTCTAAAACAACGTCTAAACAGACCCACTGTTAATAATCTTAATTTTAAAACAAATTGTTAAACAGTATTCTCTATACTAACTGCACAAATGTTTTTGCAGACACATAATTTGACTTTGCGCCATGATTGAAACTTCGTTCCAGATAGCAAACATAACAAACATATATACCGTACTATAAAATATGTAATGTATCAGAGTAGCTAACCCTGTTTGTTTTAAGCTCAAACTCAAAACAAACGCACATAATATTTTATCTTTTGTAGCTTCATCGAGTATAAGAAATTCAGCAAGCAATTTCAGCCAATAGTAAAGATCTGAGAGCCCAACCTACATAGTGACCCGGAACACAGGTCGTATCGATTTCGTGAGACACGGAGAACTTGCGTTACCTGATGAAAGCATTTTAACTAAGAAATGTGTCATTTATTTTTGCGAGATAACTTCTTTCGTGTCCCAAGACGACCGACACGATTGCTCGGCAAATGCGATAGAGTAGGAGCGAATCGCCATCTGGATTCTCTTTCACTCACGTAAGACATCCCGTCTCCTTGACATTTATTTGTATTTTTTCTAGTCTTCCTTGCATTAGATTGCGCACGCGACGACAATCCAGTGGGGCGATATTGGGTTCACTGGGTGGCGCCGGATTGAGTTATTCATTGCGGGAGAAAGTGCTGGCGCCATCTTCAGAGCCAAATACCAGCGACATGTCGGTTATATCAAAGACTGTCGGTCTCCCTAATTTTATTTGATGAAACGAAAGAAAATCTAATATGCTACATGTATTATCGCCAATTTAGACCGCTATTTAAAAGGTAACTCCTTCCAGCTACAATACGAAATAACAAAACTCGTTAACCAAATCAAATATATCCGTTCTAACTGTGACTGCACTGACTAACCAACAGCATTCACTGCAGAAATAATTCGAATCCTAATATGATGATGAGATTTTACAAAAATTTATCGACATCATTTAAGAATTTATGACCACATTGTAAAAATAACGATACTAAATCAATCTTATTTGGTTGATAACATCTTTAGCATCTCGAAAGGTGTCATTTTAAGATGCAGGAATAATCAACATCATAGGAACTTAATCGCCATTGAACATTTTAATCTGCATCAATGGAGAATGAAGTTCCTACTCTGTACTTTGACCGGCAGATGTCGCCACAGCCTACGACGCAACAAGCCTACATTGCCAGAAAGTGTTGACCAAAACGAATAACACATACAGCAGAATGCCATTAGGTAACAAGCAATTCATTTTTTAGAGAGCATAAACTCGTTGAGCTACAAACGTGTTTCACGTTTGAAGGGGCAGAGGGCGGCTACCCTTTTTTCCATAGCTCGTTTTTGTTTTTACTCTAGAAATAAGTAATTCACACGATAGCGTTCGGCAGAGTTAGAGTTTAAAATAAGCGGCTGCGAATATAGTACGACGAGTTCACAGTCAAATCATAGTTATAAAATCCCAAGAATTATCTTCAAAAGATTATTGCGCATGTATGTTTGCTTGCCTATGATTATACAGAGTAACAATAAATAGTGCAGCAATGTTGCACACGTCATCGACTTAACGATCACATTACGATCACATATCCATTGTAGTATTTTGTTTTAAAAAAATATGTACGGTGTTAATATGTTTTACCAAGTATTCCTATTCAAATGTAAGTCGGTGTACAAAATACCACGATTTGATTATTCGGTTGAATACCAAAGATCGGAAAACGGTAGTATTCGAACCGTGTAACGAAACTTTGTTTGTGCTTTGGAAACGAATTGAGCAATTACAGCTTTGAGAAAGTACCAAAATTTCATAGTCAAATTTCGAAACACGAGAAGTCGACAAACGCAATTCGAATAATATAAACAGAATACGAAATGGCGCACTCCCTCCTCCCTACTCCAATTAGAAAAACATGTCGCATTTCGCGGAAAACACGAAACACAAATTTGATAAACTGTCAAAGCAATTAGTGCCTGAGCTAGGCCGAACTCGGTACGGTCTTCTAAATCTAAATGAATACAAAAATGACAAGAGATTTGCCAACAGAAGCGCCAACGTCGACTGTCAGAAAAATCTCCGACGAAGCACGGCGGCGTGAATGACGGCCAACATTTCAATTGTTAGGGGGCTGCAAATCAATTTCGCTGCCAACTGCATGCACAATGAGTCGCGAACTCCTTTTCTCGCAAAAATCGCATTTACGAAAAAAGGACACATCACAGCAGCGTTAATTAAGTTATTCAAATAGGTGGCACGCATACGGCTTTCCATTTTGGCTTCGAAGCTCGTTGACTACAGAAATCTTCTACAAACGAGTGATGTGTACTTTTATCTACTCGTATATACCCAGATATTTGGCACTAACAAATGTAGACCACGAACGAATTGACTCGAACTAAGATAACATAAACTATAACACAACCAAAAGTGTAAAGGATGTAACTAATTAATGAATATGTAAAAATAACCTATTTTATTATTACAATATTTTAGGAAGAATGCGAGAGTTAAACGATTATCGTAAACCGTACACAAAAATATAAAAACTGACACAGACCACCCCTCACTTAATAAAATGGCAAATAGGCAAAGCTTTCATGTACTGTGTGATTGCCTTCTTAAGGGGCAGCTAAACTCTGTGTACTGTACTGCCGTAACCCTGATATAAACCAAAATAATAATTTGCGAATAATAATTTAAAACTAAAGGATTGTGTTTCAACCTTTTTACTGTTCACTTTCTTTTTAGCGTGGCATTAACTTCGAGAATTCTAAACGCTAATGTAACTGAACCTGAGTCGTTTGATCAATAATGCAACGAGATAATTAATGCCTTGAATCAAATTTAAAGAGATAATATATTTCTGTGAATCATTAACTTACACGCAAAAGCTCAAATTAAACGTTTACAAATAAAACATAATCGTTTCAAGACCAGCAAGATCACAAATTAATCTCATCGACAAAGAGGTTTACTGGGTCTAATCTAACAGGAACACTATGAATAGGACTTCGTCTAACTTTTCATTTCAGAATTTTATTTTTCCAAATGCCAAGATCCGAAGACCGACAACGGCAATGCTAACCAATTTTCTTTCTTGCAAATACAATGCACTTAATCAAAAACACATCAGTTTCAGGAAATTGAATACAGAGTATTATAAGAAATAAGCAGCAAATTACGATAATGTAAACTTGTTGAACATTTGTGGGAAAAAACTGTCACAGCATTAGAAATACGGCACAATTCGAAAGTATCATTTGCCCAGACGACTGGTAAATGGTAAATAGGACTACTGATAAATACAAAAAAACAATTCTAAGAGATACACTGTTCGTAGAAATATCGTAACATAAAAACAAGCAAACAATTCGTCTGTATATTAAACATTAAAAAAACAGACTCCATTTGAAACCAAGAATATAATTTATAGCTACGGGGGTTGCTTACGGTAGAGTGACATTTTAATAACAAAATAAACTAAGCACCTGCCCATTTCCCAAGACGTATTGTAATATGCTCGAAATAAAAACGCAGAAATAAGTTAAATACTAATCTCCTGAGACCATTTGCATAGAATGAAAGAGGCTTATTATCAATGCGCTTATATATGAAAAACATACATAACCAGCAATTTTAATCGTAAGCAGTAGTACTTTACTGGACCTTATATAATTTGGTAAGAAACAGAGCAGTTTTCGATACCTCTTCTGAATAAAAAAACTCAGAATTACTTCAGCTCATTTTGGATTGGGGTCTCAGAATTTTTCTGCTTTGCAAACTCGCTTCACGAGGTAATTCTTTCTCTCGTAAATCTTAAGAACAATGCAGCTATTTAATTTAATTAAATCGTTTAAATGGTACCGCGTAAAAAATTGCTACGATTGACTATTTTATATAATGACCGTGCACTGCAAAACTTAAGATTTCTTCATTTCGCATGATAAATTATTTGAAATTAAAATGAAATAGGGAGAATACGGAAACGGTAATGCGATTTCAGTTCGGTTAAACCTAAATACAAATTCCAGAAACAAAGGAATGGTGCGGGGAACGTTGAAACTGGTTAATGAAATTTCCGCACGACTACGGCAGACCAAGAAAGGCGTGTGTAAGAAAATAAGAAAGAGAGAGAGAGAGCGAAAGAGCTCATCGAATTATACTCGGCATAAGTGAAAACGCAATTCGAAAACCACTTTTCTTTACTCGCGCAACAATCAAGTTAATTCTAATACGGCGAACACGCGACTAGAGGAGAGTCTAAAGTCTTTCGGTTGAATTACTAATTACATAACGCTAAATATATGTTTTCAGCCACTAATGACAGAACTCCACCAAAGTGCATTATTCACGAGCGACATTGCGAAAAATAAGTGAGTCGACCATTGAGGTGTAGTCTAATTTTTCCAACGAAAAGAGCAAAACCCCTCCCATTGTAACACACACTGAATCGCGGGCGCACAAACATTGAGTGTAATCGCCTTGCCTTAGGCATCTAAGCGATATTTAACTCGAGATCTTGGGGAAGAGATCTGCTACACCAACGCCCACAAACTGAAAACTCAGGTAAGCAAAAGTTCGCCTCGGCTTCCTTAAGAGGCGAAAAAGCTATTCTTGAATTTTATTTCTAAGGCATAAAAAATAAAAGAGGTAACATGCAAAAACATGTAGTTATTTGAGAATTAATGTTTGACTGCGAAAAGGAAAAGTAATGTGCATGGGGAAAAATAAATAATTGATCGTCCAGAAAGAATACAAAGCAAATCAAAGATGTGTCATACTTTCAGAGGACGTACAGAAATGAATAACATATGTTTTCTTACAAAAAAAGCTTGAAAATACATGTTTCAGATAGTTTCGATTGAACTTCTTACGCGCCCATAACGACTCGAAAGCGTGGATAAACTGCAACGCTCAGCTAATATGTATATTGGCTAACAATGTGACCCCGACGTCTGAAGACGACATGCGAGCATGCACAGTCTACTTAGGCTAATACCCAAACTATCCTCAACATCTCATGGGAGATGTTCAGAACCAAAAGCTACTTTGACATTAGATATGCCAGCCAATTTTTGTATTTTCTGTTCTATTTGTTTCGCCCAAATAACGTTCTTGTACGTAATGCTCCTCACCGCCATACACTAACAATAATCGCCTTAAAAATAGGCGCCCCTTTTGCATGTACTTTTTTCACATATACGCAACACGTAATTCGCACGAATTAAGCACTCGGTCACGATATGATAATGACTTTCTCTTCCGAAAAAAAAATCAGCCGTGTGCGTTAGAAAATAAATAAAAAATGGCGCGGTTAAGAAATCCTTAAAAATTTTAGTAACTTTTCTAACGCAATATTTTTGAAAGATTGCTCAAGGATCTTTGACAGTGTTGCACGATTTATTTATATACGAGTTTAAATATATTTACCAATTTATTTAAACTCGAATGAACAACACTACCACTCATCGCTTTCAGCACTGCTCGCGGCCACTTTCTACTAACGAAATACAATCTGAAAAACTATTTCCTGAGTATTACTTTTACTCTTTGCACTATTACATGTACCAGGAGCTTAGGCAAAATAAATATACATGTTTCCCCCCATGTGTCTCGATTTACCAAGTTATCATACAGGTCACCACTATTGCTAACGAGAACCTTTGGAGAGAAAAAATGCCTCGCGAAATACATTTTCCCGTTAGAGGATAAACACAAGCGAAGGCAGTTAGGCTTCTGAAACGATTTAAGGCAAAGCACCACAGTGTATGCTAACTAAGTCAAACCTCTTAGCATACACACAAGTCAATAAAATTTCCATAAATACGCCCAGTAAATGGTTTAGTCGTGCGGGCAGCAATACGCCGAAGCATTTCATGGCTAATTACATCGTTACTGGAGCGGAAAATGAGCTATCATCGGGGATGACTGCTCGCTATCTTCTTCTATTAAACGCTCTTCAGTCCGATGCCAAGTGTAGCTTCGCTAGGTGGCGCACGGATCAGGAACCGTACGTCTCTGTTACCTCAGGAACGGCGAGATAGCGCCTTGATTGTCCCATATTCCTCAATGTTATATATCTGATAGTAACCACTAGGTTAATAAATTATTGCTCCCTTCTCGGAAAAATCATCTTAACACGAAAAACGCAGAGCATTAAACGAAATGCAACGTTGCAGCGCCGGTGGTTGCTTTCCCATCATTTTTCGTCGATAGAACGCTGGTGTTTAAAATAATATGCGAGATGGCATGGTATGACATGACGAGTTTGATGGTAGTTGAGCTGGATATAAACGGAATATTTAGACATTGAAGAGGTAGGTAATCTAATTATTGTACACATTTATTATAGAAAATTTGAAATCAGACACGGCCAACTTTACGGACAAACGAAAGTAAATTATAATTCGCAGCAAATTTGTAGGGGTAAGGTTTAGCGACTGACTGGCTCAGCAGTCCCGGGTTCGATTCCTGGTGTGGTGATCTGGTGTGCGCCCATCACATAGTGCCTAATCACCATGAGTGGTACAGAAACTCCTGTAGTGATATACTACAGTGAAAAAAATGTAATTCTACATATTACTAGAATGATGTATAAGAAAAAGTACACGCACGTACCTAAACCATGTCAAAATTTTTAGTTTTTGTATATTCCCATAAACAGATGTTTTCTTTTTAGATGTCAAATTGTCCTTATATGTGCATTCAATGTGAAATACAGTAAATTTAAATTTTTTCCGAAGTCTATAAGGTAAGTCAAATAAATCAACACCACCTTTCCAAAATACCATTCTCGCACAAATATCTGCTCATGAAGTGGATCCAAGAGTAAATAATAAACAAGTTTCACTTCCCCCATAGGAAATCCTGCAATGCATCACAGCCAACACAGAGCGAGTATTGGTATTTGTTAACGTGAAAAACGCATCAACAACAAAAGTTATAAACATGCCAGTGGAAAAGAAAAATGTGGTGAACATACATACACAGAGACGGTTGGGGGCGATGAAGTAGCCACTCGCGATAAATTAAAGATTGATGGTGGAAGAGCGGGTAGAAGAAAAAAAAGAAGAAAAAAATACACATATGCCAGTTCAATTTTAGATTTCGGCAGCATGGTGCAGTGTGTGGCAGAGATAGATTCGGACCGTATTCAATGTTGGCAAGTAGCGTATATGATTTCTCGCCGACGAATACGAGAATGACGTACATTTGCATCGATACGGCGAGTGCCTGTGTACAGATTGGCTGACAGGGGGAGCTTGTTAGCTCAGCGAGTATGCATCCGCGATGAATGATGGGGCCCAACGTCTCCGGCTCCACGCGCCGCTTCTCCTTCTCGTTCGCTCACGGCAGCAAAACACGCAAACCGAATATGCCAACAGCACTAACCCCGTCCTCATCGTCTCCTCCTCCCACCCCCACCCACCCCTCATACACACCTCCAGTACAGATGGTACCAATTTCAAGCACACATCCTGCCGCGAGCCGATAACTGCAAGCCTGTGTACCTCACTTCGATGTTTTTTCACCAGAGTGCGCGCGCTCTCTGAATTAGTCAGTCTACATTTGACCACGATAACCGACATTGATTTGTGACCCCTTCCAAAACATATTTCAGTAAGGGAGTATTGTTGAGGACTAAAACTCAAATATTAAAAAAACACATTCATTACAAATAGACAGTGTGACTCTGAATTACAATTTTTACTTTAGTTATTGTACATTAGACTGCGATAAGACGGAACATCAATCTCAATAACTATCAATACAGTCGCTTCAAACGATCAATATTTTCTTGACAAAAGACTCTTCTAATGAAGTGATGGCAAACTTTGTTGAAAAGTAACTCAGATGTTATTCATTTGTAACGCGATACTGAAAACTTATTTTTTGTTACTAATATTAATGACTATAATAATATATAAGGGAATTGCTAGAACTGCAATTAAAATCGGCAACAAGAGCGTCAAAAAACCTAACTTTACGACAGATCTTCACGAATACTGAAGCCTTTATTGACGATCTTGTTGCCGATTTTAATTGCAGTCTTAGCAATTCCCTTATATATTATTATTAATTACATCGGTATCATATCTACTATTTTTGAATTAATGACTATGCGACATTACTAGAACTGGAACTGGATTAAAGCGTTAAAAACGATTTGGATAGTGACTATGGCTGTTCGATAATATTTGACTGATCCCTATAATATGTCAAATCAATTAATTTATAATTCAACAAACTATTTGAATTCATGCTGTCGCACTTCCCGCAGCAATTCAGTCAGTTTAACAATTTTTTTTCACTCTGAAAGAAAATCGACAAAGAAAGCGCTATCGGCAACGCAAGAGGATCTTTAACCATATTTCTGCCTGGAAATTGGAAAGGGAAAGACAGAGAGAGAGAGAGAGAGAAAGAGAAACGAGAGAGATCGATGCAAAAGCGTACGGAAATCTAACCCGACAGATCTATAAAGTGGACGCCTGAATGCAGATGGCGTGGCAGCGGTGGTGGCAGCGGTCACTCTATTACAGGCTTTGTTCGATTCGTGATCAAGAACCAAACAGGAAGCATGTGTTTTCCCTCCATTCATATTGATCCTGAGGAAAAGGCGCATGTTCTTGTTATTCCACAAAAACAGAATAAAAAATACTGGGATTGCTGAAGTATGCATAGTTATGTTGTCAGTCATTGTGCTACCTAAGTTGACGAGCATAATCAACGGCACACGAACTTTGCTCCTGTGTCTAGTGTTAGTAATATGTGGTCATCAACATATGGTTCAGGTTGATTAAAGTTTATGTCATTAAAATTTGGCCCTCACCTATCAAGCATGAACAAATCAGACATGACCAATTTCACATGGAGCCTGTTGAAATTAAATCAAATGTAGGCAGTCGGCATGGACAATCACAAGAGGTGGTGCGGTTAAATCAACATCGACCTCCAGCCAATGACAAACATAACGTGCTACTTTAAATGTCTGCCTCGTCCCTCTTGACACTTCGCGTCCTCTTTCGGGGATACACTCGTAATAAGCAGAATAATCAATGTACGGGAAAAAACGCCGAATTGACTTTATTATTATTTTTAGTTCATCTGGAATTTCTGTGTCCCTCATGGTGCTTTGGCACTCATTATATGAGGGGCTACGTAATCGAATAAACGATAATCATCGGCGGGAATCGAACCCGGGACAACTGAATGTCGATATACCAAATGAATCACGATCGATTATTCTGATTGCATCCATTGTTAGTTTTCCTTCAAGAGTTTCACTCTCCGGAAGCGTTATCTCACAGCAGTAACAGTAGAAAAAAAGGTAACCAAACAACAATCTCTGCAATTTCAGAGGTGTTTGTTCTACGATTAATTTTGTTTAGTAATTTTTTCTCGGATCAATCGAGCTTGTTTAATGTCCTCGTTACGCCGAAAGGAGAGGCAATTTTTCGAAATATATTTTTCTTTGCCTTTAGTAAATTTCTGGAGGAAAAATCTCAAACAAAATTCAGGACGAGTCAATTTGATGGAGTGTCTCAGGAGGACTCCGCATATGAAACCGAGTCATTTGGAGTGAACGCGCGCAGCGCAAGGCAGGACAGTCGTCCCACTAACCAGCAAACAAACACATGATATAGCCGTACGAAATAACGGAAGACCCATAAGAGGACAACATCACAAAAGTGCGTATCACCATTCTTGCGCCAACGTTGGTGGTCATATAACTCGCGCAATTGCAGACACACACACACACACACACGCGTATCACATCAAGCAGACGTCGGTGCAAACTGAGACCGGTCCACAGTGTACGCATACGAGTGTTCGTGCAAGTGGCGACGCGTACAGTTTGGTCCTCGACGCGGTTGGGTATGTCTATCCCTCTTAGAGCGTGGAGGGGTTTCTCTCCCCCTCCCCCTCAATTAATGGCACTCAAATGAATGATGCGAATTCCAGCGGAATGCCTAAGTTGTTTTTCGAGAGCTATAGAGTTCCGACACAAACCATCCATCTATCCATCCGCACATCCTCCTAGACACAGAGATCCAAGTCTGGAACAACGGATAAGGCGGCGTTCATGACAGTTCCAGCATATTAACTAGATAGATAATGGTTGTCGGTAAGTTCAAAACATTGAAGATGCCTTACTACACAATTCCACAATTCCCGTAAGACATTTCATTTACACGTGATGGTACAGTATTCGGAGTGTTTCGTTACAGCTGGAACACCGACTTGCACCACCAAAATGTCAAGACAATCACGTCTCGTATATAAAATGAAGAATTTACACTTTCACCAACTGACGCACTCTCGCAAGTTCAGTGAGACAGTGAGTGTTTCAAATTGAACAATTATGAATTGCTAGGCCACATCTGTTCACCTTAATACAGGGTGAACCTGAAACTATGGACCCCTTTTTATTATTTTTAATAAGTCAGCCAAACAATATCCGATTATTATGAAATTTGGTAGAAATGACGTGAACATATTTTCCAAAATGGTGGCTATTTCAGAAGATGTTCAAAATGACCGCCGCCAGCATTAACCCATGCTTGGAGTCAGGTGCACCACTTTCTAATTGTTGCATCAATTGTCCGCTGGTCGAGCTCATTCCACGCCTTCTGAATCTGCTCTCTCAGTTCATCCACATTGTGAATCTTCTTGAATTATCTTGAGTGAGCAGCGCTAAAAAAATGTAGAATCGACAAGAAAGTGGCCATGCTGCTCTAGTCGAGAGAGAACGTATCTCAATGGCAAAATTACCTTTCTTAAGAAGAAGTGGAAATGACTAACAGCAAATGACCGCCGCTTCGCGTTTATGTGATAGTGCAGTTAATATGAAGCCCCTTGGTCTCAGTAGACTTATCATCCATCTAGTCATCCTCAGAGGCACCAGCAGAAAGACATGCGGCATTTAACCAAAGCCACAATTATTATATTCCATATAATATAGGTGGAGGCGTGACGCCATCAACTCGCTCGCTCATCTTTGCGCGGATATATTTTTATGCGCAAATCAAGGATCCATATAGAAAGCAAGATATTTATTTATTGTTTCATTTAACTCATCACCTTAAAGGCATAATCCGATATGATATATTAATGTAGATAATGATAATGCGGCAACCACTCGTAAACAATTCTCTCAAAAATTCGCTGACGTCACACCATTATTGAAGGCGCTTCACAATTTGCGCGCGGACATATAATCAACAACGATATTAATATATGCTGGCTCTATCAACAACATTATGGGCCGTATCCCCGACCGCGAGTGCTAAAGCGATATTGCAACCGAAAATGGGAAAACCCCTTGCAATGTTTTTGCCTATATGGCGCATTCGGGTATATTTTATTAATAGGCAGCGAATCGGATGTCTGCTTGTCATTTATAGTAAAATTCTAATAACGACCGGAAGCTAATCAACTATTAAACCTGAGGTGGAAGCCCCATCTGGTGAGCGGAAAAACAGATCTCATCTGCATATTAGAACAAAAATCAATAATTCACAAAAAAATAAATATTCAACATACTGTAAATCCAACATAATGATTGTGTTTGACAATCTCTAAAAATCTAAAAACAACCAGAAGGTTATGAAAAATTAAAATGAAATAACAAACATCTGGATAATGGCAGCTCCATTAGATGAATCAAGAGTGAAGCTTAATTTTCGAACATTTTTATTATACAGAGTAGGAAGTAATATAAGGAATATTTCTAAAATTTATAAAACAGAAATGGTGGATTCGGGGAAGCACCGAACGAAAAGACGATAATATATATAGAAAAATACCTTCAAAAAAGTTCATTTGAAAACTAAAAACATAACACATCATTGTAAAGTATATTAACTTCCAAAATAATCGAATACGGAAATACAGATAGCAGGAACAAACAAGGTTTTGCATGTAATCGTATTTTCGGATACTTTCAAGAGAGAAGGAGTTTCCTGGAACCCCCATCGAAGAATCTAGAGTGGCCGGATAAACACTGACATTTCCAAAAAAAAAAAAACCTTGTCACACACGTTCGGGCAAGAAATTATTGTCCACTTTGCTTTCGTGCAGGTCAGACAGACTTGGGGATGGAGACAGAACCGAAGAGAAAAAAAACGGAAAAACTGGTCGCCACTTTGCGCAATTGTGCCGGGCCTCCCTGGAGATAGTCAGACATAAAATTGTTTCGGGGACAGGTCTCAGAGCTCATAATTCTATAACGAAGATGGTACGTCAACCGTGTATACATACACACACACGGACACGGCCAAGAGAGTGGTGGAGGCGGAGAGGAGAGGACACCGGCATAAAGTGTGAGCAAAAGCTCCCTGCAATGTGCCGCGCGCTGTAAAGCATGCATTCGGGTCCGGGAACACGCCTTCCTCGACCGTGCTCTACGAGCAACACAATATCCAATAAAGCCTCCTCCGCACACGTGCCAGGAGCAAAGGAGTCGACAATCGACACCCCCCCCCCCACGACAGCGTGGCAGTAAACCGGGGCTCTGGCATTGATTTTGTATAGGAATCACGGGCCGTAATGACTATCTAAATGGTGTTGAACCTCGGCCTCGTGGACGGCGACGCTCTATGCAATTTCCAAATTCGGGAGATCAACAAAGCGATTTATTAGTATCGTTTGCGCTCTCACTCTCTCTCTCTCTCTCGCTCTCGCGCGTACAGTGTCGGTAGAGAAAGCCGGCGAGAGAAAAACAAGTTTATAGCCAATTCGTATCGTGAATGTATCTCGCGGAAACCCTTCAAGCAAGAATGTAAAAATTGGATGGAGTGCGCGCACTGTGGCTTTGGGAAGTGAGAAGCCGTTATGAACGGAGGAGGCGGAAATTGTACGCCAGGCACAAATCTATTGGGCTATAGGTTTCACGGTTACATGTTCGTATAGGTGAGCACTACCTCATCGAGAGACTCTAGTATATATTGCTGGAAATTGATCTTCAAACCGTATCGTCTCTCACCTATCGTGATTAATTTGAAGGTAATAGATAAGACTGAGATATACTGGGGAAAACCAATAGAAAAAAAAACAATAACTTTGACAACTATTACGGCTCGAATACTAAAAGTTATCAGCACGACGATCTAAAAATAAATCAAGTCAATTTCATTTTGGAACGGTTGGTGGATTAAAACAAAATGCCAAAACAACACCGAAGGCAAGGAATCGTGATCCTGCACAATTTTGAGAGCATTATATTTATTAGTTGTTATAAAGCTGTTTGAAGTGTTGTGCTCATTAATACAATTTTTTAAAATTAAGAATGTTGCTGGGGAATTCGTCCACACGTTCAAATTAGATTTACTATTTCAAACGTAGTTTAGGATTCCATTAACTTGAATAAAACGATAATCAGAACTCAAAATCATTTAAAACAAGAACTATTTACTAAAGAAGGGAATATTGCAGGTTTTTAAACGTTGGATGATAGTTTTCCGTGAGATCAATTGGAACGTTCATGTACCTGTATATCCACCTTTCGCTTTCAGACTGTCCGACCGGAGAGATAAGAAGCCTTCCGTCATGGGATCCTCGCGTGTCTGCGACAAACGCGACCCGACGTTAGATAAAAACTACTCTGACGAGAGAGCTTTAGAAAAGCAGGGACAACGATGTGCCATCCGGCAAACACAGTCGGACACGAGAAATCCCTTCGCCGCAGCCGCCACCATGTGCCATCATCACTGCCGCCATGACGCATGGTCGAAAACGGCGAAATGAAACTAAAAAAATGGTCTCATTCGGCCACACATCTAGTCGTCGCGCGACATCCCTTATTGGAGGTCAGCCACCTCTTCACTTCCACGGGCCAAAGCTATTGGTAAACACGAATAAGCATGTCGCCCAAACCCATCAGGGCCACCTGTCGACAAAAATAAACTATGAGTTTAAGTGAAATATGCAAAATACCAACCTAAAAGTAAGCGAAAGATTAGATCCTTCTTTACACGTCAACTTACATTAGTGACCTTAGGAAACACCACATTTTTGTTCTTACGAAAGATTACGTTAGTCCACAAAATTAAAAGTTATTGTCATGCTGACGATTACGAATCGATACATACCACTAAATGAATAGAAGCTTTCAACTGGATTAGTTTGAAGCTTATGGATTTATTTCATGTTCCAGGTCAAATGCTGTCACAACACACACAGACACCATGTGAGAAGAGTTATTTTAGATTTAGCCGATCTGAGTGTTCTGTGTCCTCTATTGGACATGTTCTCCTGGAAGTGGCGTCCTCCAGGGACAATCTTTGCCCCGAATAAAACTGTTTGCACTCGCGACGCGACTTGTCTCTTGACATAAACCAAATGAAGACTTTCTGGTCGATCAAAAAATGTTTTCTGCATCCAACAAATACAAACTTAGATATTAAACATGTCAACCCATTCCCCGAAAACGAAAAGTCATGTTGCATCATCTCCGAACATGGTCATTTAATTTAACAAGAAGACACAGGAAACTGAAATAAAATTTATATTTTATCAACCTTGTAGTCATTATTAGAATGATTCATTACTCGGATGGGTTAAGTGAGTGAAACATGAAGAGGCACGAAAGTAAAAACGCGATTTCACACCAAAGGGTGAGCATCATATTGACGACGAATATGACACAACCAGGTGATACATTAAACTGTTGTAGTTACTTTGATATGAAGCGTACAAATATGACAATACTCGGTATTCAGTAATAATGTTTTGTTTATAAAAAACTTGCTACTGTTGGGTATTTTTTATACCGAAATTGACAATTCCATATATTCAGGGAATAAAAAAAGCGACAGTGAAAAAGGTGGTTAACAAATTTTCGAATAGTTGAAAGTGCGCTTAGCGAACAAAAAATTTAAATATTTGTGTATTGATTTTCATACATGTTCTGATGCGATTTACGTGAATCTCTACATTGGGATCAAAAATATATGTTGTCAATTGAATATAATTGTAAATTACTGCGAGTAATATTTATTGGACCACTTCCGTTCAAAACGTGGTACCGCAACCACGAACTCCAGACCACCATCAATTTACCCAAGACACACCAAAGACACATACACATCAACAGAAACCCACAAAGAAAGAACGGACAACTTTAAAGTAAAGTTTTTCCAAGTGCAGTGCGCCACTTCTACTCGTACCTGGCAGATGCCCATGGATTTCGCGTGCGCCTGTAACAACTCAAACCCACATACACACACGTATATATATCCCAGGTGGTTGCTTCCCAGACAACGGCCGCACGCAATATGGCACAAAAGCCCTTAATATTGTTTCGGACATTCGCCGTACGAGCTTCCGAGCACAGCGAAAGCGTTCCAGTGGGAGAATACAACGGCGTCAAGATAATATATCTATCCTGCCGGAGAGATTAAATATGTTCCACCAAACCGGAATTGCAGCGCGCAATGAGAAACTCAAAAAACGGATGTCTTAATTTCTTTATCAACTAATTTGCAAAAATGGTTCGAAATTTCGGTGATATGTAAAACGCATTGTTGAAAATTTGTAAATTTGAATATACTAGTAGTGATTAAACGATTCTTCGAATCACAGAAAAAATTTAATGAAAAAAATACGAAATACCACCAAAATAAAAACTCGTAACGTCCCAGAAGCGTTCATACATGCAAAAATCCTCAAGGCATTTAACTACTCTTCAACAAATTTTAAATGGTTGAACAATAAATTTGAAATATATACAAATATTTAATGGATAATTTATTCTTGAAAACAATAGAAACGGAATAAGTATGTGAAGGTTATAAATTTTAGATATCCTAAGTACTGTATTATTGAATACAAGTTCAAAATAAATAAATTTTTAAAAAATCTGGAATTATTAGAACACTGAGGGAAACTGTAATGTATCCCGACTGTAAAGCAGAAAAAAAACTTTGTGATCGTTACAAAATTTTAAAAGCAACATAACCATATCTGTGCATGCATATTCAAAAGGTAACTCAAAGTAACTTGGGACTTTTATTGGTTTAAACTTCGGGTGGTGTTTGAAAGAAAAATTGACACCGTTATGCGATACATGTACGATCACCAAGAGAAGAGACTACGCAACAACAAAAAAACATCCTTCACTAAACTTTATATTTTATTTTTGAGCCGTTAAAAAAGTTTTCATTCTCAATTTCTCTCTCCAACGCAATCCTACTACCAATGTACGCATCACTACATGTACGTGTAAGAGATAGAGAGAGAAAGGAGATAGACTACATGTATATAGGGACGGTGCGGTTACATGTTACGTGCCTTGCGAGCACTTGAGGCAATCATGTTTGCCCGCTACTTCTGCAACTTCACCAACCAAAAAAAAAAAGTATATCATACAGATTTTATTCTATCGGCTACGAATGCGAGCCCTTGAGCCGTTTAAGAAATTTATATGTGCCGTAACAATAGGGCCATGTTGTTTATCAAAGATGAAATCCTTGCTGCTCGCCTACCAAAAAAAAAAAGAAAAAGAGAGGCCTTATCAATAAAAACTTCAACAAAAAAAAGGGTACAACGAATTTATGCAATATTCGCGCTCGCGCGTTTGTGAGCGTATGTTTTACGACATATTTTTTGTTTGTGTGTGCTCGCGTATGCATTTTTTGCTCTCGTGGCTTGGAATGAAGAAATGGAGGCCGGTTGAGTTGAGCAACGATGGAACGCGAGAACGAGGTTCGCCTACATTTATGTACGAGAGAGACACACACAATGGCACAAGACATAAGGAAAAACATATATCCATGAATAATATGCAACCTCCAACAACTCCGCTTTCCCTCCTCCCTCCCCCCCCCACACACATACCTATAGGCCTCGCGCTTTTTTGGCAACATGTCAAGTCCGTATTCTCTCCGAGTATGGCTTGATGGGCTCCGAGCAGCTCGCCTGCTAATGGCAATGTGCTCTACAAACTATGAAATAATACTGGAATTTCCCCGAGTAAAGAAAATAGAGTTATACGGAGAGAAAAAAAATGGTCGGGCTCTAAAGTTGCGCTCCCATTTCGCAGTAATTCCAAAATTCAATTTCACAAACTTTAAGAATTATTGCCACCGTTCATTCTCTATACAATGCATTTTCCAAGGTCCTTCAGTCAAGCAGTATCCATATGGGTGAGTGCGTACATAACCAATGGAAACAGGAGTTGCTAAATAATTTATTGGATTTAACAAGTTGTGTTCGGAAAAGGACATTTTCTGGTTTACAATCAGTTTTATTAGCCCTATTAACATATATTTTCAAACATAATTGCCTAATTATTGTGAAAATTTGTCTTTTTAAAAATACAAGATAACAGTTGCACACTGTTAACAACAGGTCTATTGAACAAGGTTTAGTTCCTTCATGTGGCCTTCTAAAAGTTTGTGTTGTATTGTTCTGAAACGTCATTAAACTAGATGCTCGTATGCCAATTATACAACGGAGAAATATCCGATACTTCTTATCTTTAATTCAATGCATTTATGTTGAAATAACAAAGAAATAGAATCCGGTGCTGTCGCGGTCACAACTTCCATTTTATTTTGTAATTATATTGAACTGAACATTAATTAGGAACGCCGTCAGGAGCTTCTTCATCGTGCAAAACAGTTAATTAGAAACGGACGGACAGATCAATATCGTCCTGGGTCGAATAAGTAATTTATGCTTGTCTGGTCGGCGCATACTCAGACTTTCAACAATTCGTCACAATCCAGACAAACCATGTATGTCTACGTTCTCCAGAGACCAGGGGACTACAATTATAGCCTACATCGAAACCGATATGCGCAATCTGATGAGCAAGCGTGTCTTGGAGTGGAAATTCTCACTTTCTCCGCCTGTCTCGGATTAAACGTTGAAGGAACGATACATGATGTATCGTTCCTGGGTACATCCCAGTTCTCGCTAGTGTTGTAATCAAAATATAAAAAGCTCTTAGGTGTTTCGACAACGAACACAAAGCCCACTTGAAAGCGACGACCGCTTAAGAGCGCCAGCAGTGACAATAGAGAAAAATGTCATCGCAGTTGCCATAGTGAAACCGTGTACTAGTTTAGGAAGGGATGGTCACAGGAGGATGCGGGAACACCCAACATCGTCAACGCGTATCCCTTTCTCGGGTAGCCCCGGTGGCAGATATAATATATTAAAGTGCACTTAATAGATTAAATCGCCACGTATGCAGAACGATTGTATCTTAACACTCTTCAATCGTCCCCCTCTTTTTGTGGTTCCGACACACGCATTCATTCTACTGACGCAATCCGCATTCGTAAATTTGCTAACCTTCCTTTTCATTCATGTCACAGTATAAAAAAAAACGTTTCTCCGAACCGTTAAGGTCGGCAACCCCAGTCTTAACGGAGAACGTTTTTATTAGGAAATACAAGAATCGTAGTGAGAAACGAAAGTTAGACAGTATGTACGAGCATGTATATGCTATTCCGATCTGGAAATGAAGTCTAAATTGCAGTTACGAATGTTATTTTATAAATTGTGTCTGCGCGAATATGCAGCCACCGTTGCGTGTATGCGAAACGATAATATTCATTCCAGACATTTTACTTTAGCTGACGACAGCGATTTTAGCTCGAGAACGTTGGAACCTGTTCCTTGTGCGCGGGTCGGCCAGCCCCTCCACAATATCGAGCCTCATGCTGCGAGCTAATTTTTAACCTCACAGAGATTGCATCCGAGTACGATTGCCGTGCATGGGTTCAAAAATGGTCGTGGAACGATTTCATAATTGTTTTGTACAATTGTGTGCCGAGGCAGGCTAAGCGATAAAACCAAAAGCAAATGTATTTTGAACTCGATAGCGGTTAGATCTCTAACGATTGTCTCGCTTCAGGCGTATTTAAGTGCGCAGCTAGCATATTGTTAGTTACCGTTCATGTATGTAGTCTTCGACAATACGAAATCAATAAATACGATCACGATAAAATTTGAGCGCACGCGAATGTTTCCATTTCAGGTTTCTTGACTCGACATTGGAATGACGTCACTAGGTCATATTGTTGCTTGGTTATCAGAAATTTCCAGATTGCAATAGCTCGTACTTCCGCCATGCTTTAATGTGTTTTTAAAACAAAATAGCACTTTTTCAATTGGCTCTTACTTTAAAAAAAATAATATTTCCAACAGCACAATTTTCGGAAGACGATTTTGAAAGGCGATATGAATATTCTAATTCTAATATTCTACTCCATTCTAAGCTTCAATGTATATCTGCATCATATTTTAACTCCTATTTCAGAGTGTGTAGACAGTGGAATGATCTGATAGAGCCTCAAATCCAAAGTCTTTTAAAATAAATCCACTCGGTCCCCAACTGGTCTTGTGACCCCCGCCATAGGCCCCTCTCTTGGGGGCTGCGTGTTGGAGATTCGACTCCTTCAAGGGGGAGTTGTGTTTGACCCCTACCACTGACGTCACTGGCTGTGACACGTAGCAGGTGGTACTGCTACGTGTCACAGTATCGATAGTTGCAACCATTGGTTGGTTTGATTTTTCCGCGTTCTTTTTCTCGTATTTAAGTGCAATAAAAACGGCGTTTGTTTTTATTTCTGTGCATCGCCTGTTCTCCCGTGAGTTCTTGGTGTTCTTTTGCTACTGCAGCTGGGCCAAAACCTAGCAAGATCCAACACTGCGTGCGGGTAAAATTTGTATTTGTAGGTTAAGCGTATGATGAACATAACCACATGACCTCACCGGTCAATAATCTTGCACTGAGTTATGAAATACTTGCAAGCTAGAACTAAGAAAATCAAGAAATCAAAAAAAAATCTGATATTATTTATCTTTACAAAATGAACGCATTTTCTGTATGAATGGAGACTTTAAAATTGAGGCAAGCTGAGACTCTACAAAGGCACAAAGTTCCCAATTGCAATACGAAAAGGTACAACACCACATAAACCATGCACGGACAAGCGAACGAGACAGACATATATATTCAGAAGCGTCACGTTTCAAGATTTATTACGCACTAGCTATATTGGTCACCAGAGTGAAGACGATATGATAAATGGAATCGGATCCGGCCATTGCGTGCCGCCCTGATATAATGATGCGCCATCCGCGCGCGCGCGCGCGGGGTTCCCAAACTCGCTGCTGCTGCTGCTGTCGGGGCTGTCGGCTGCCGATGAACCGCAAGTTAACGACCAATTTCACGGTTGCTCATTAAGGACGCGCCAGTGCCCGCCCCGATAATGCAGCCTCCATTGCTCTTCCCCGCGACTCGACTTGCGGCAGCGCCCGCCGATCGTAATATGTCAATTAGCCGACAGAAATTATGCGCTACGCCGTCCCTCGTACATGTATATCCAAGACTTTATAAACAACAGCGAAAACAACGAATATACATTACAGGTTCATTATTTATAGTCGGATATGCTTCTGACTAGAAATGAATAACGTCGATAGTTGACTGAAATTACGCACTGATGGCCATACCCATCACGATCTCAGCCAAAAAAATTGCTACAGCGTTACATTTTTTTAACGAGTACAAAAAATTTAAAGCAAACCTTTTAATTACAGTGCACTCTCTCTAGAAGTAGCAATTAATAATTTTCCATATAGGACCCCGAGCCTTACGCGGTTATGCGGTCAGTCAATGAGATTCATGCAAATAGAATTAAAATTGTATTGCCAATTGTAGTTCACTATAATTG